>JAQGAN010000477.1:0-10695 GCA_034697745.1 Nothrus palustris
ATTACTTTCGGGGATTACTTTCCTTTGGTTGAGAAGCATATATTTCTAATAAACCAAACTTAGAGATTAAACTTTTTGTAACTATATATAAGTTTTGAATACCTGAAAAATGACTAATAAAAGTATATCAGCTCTCTATAAAGACAATATTATCCGTAAGTATATATTTTTCTGAACTGTTTTACTTTTAAAAAAATGGCCTAAAACTGTTACATTAAAGTTAACACCACCGTTTTATTTGTTAGAAATTGTACGTCTAACTTTCCCTTATAGAAGGAGGGGTAAAAATACAAGGCTTTAACCTTTCCTCTTGCCTATCCCTGTTATAAATGAGATTTTAAATTTTGTGACCTGAATGGCTATTTTGGTTTGAGGTCTGGCCCGGTTTGCCAAAACCTCTGCCGACCACTGCTTTATACGATAAGATACTCAACAGAGACTCAATTATTGACTAATTTGTAGATTGTAATCATTGAATTACATGTATTAATATATTACAAAATTAAAAGTTTACTTCGTATTACATATTTTATTATATTTTTCATAAAAGCATTTAATTTGTTTATCAGTTAGTCCTAAATGCGGCAATTGGTCCAAAGGCCACATCAGGCCAAAGGCCAAAGGCTTCATCAGGAATTTTCTTTTCGCTGACTTGTCTTTTTCCGCCCAAAGATATCGGAATGTATTCAATATCAACGAAAGCAATAATTTATTAATTTAATAGAGTTTCTCAATTCCTGACTGTATAGAGAGATTTGACTGTAATCTGACTGTAATTTGAAAACTGAATATAAAATGGTGGGTAAGTTCACTATCAAATGATATCTAATTCCTTTTGGATAATAATTAATAACTTGTGTTAATAACTTATTCAGATCCAAATCAACTTTCGACAAACCCATACCACTGGTGTCTGTTATCAAAATATATTCATCTTTAGAGGCTATTTATTGTATCCAACTTTTCGATCAAAAGGACAGAAAACTTAAACAACAGATTTTGATTTTCAGTTACTTTTTCCCCGAAGCCCAACATATAACCCGTCCTTCTCTGTCGTGACCATAAAGTTCCCCTTCATTTAACTCAAACAGTTCTTAAGGAAAGTACTGATCAGTCCGTTCGTGAACACCAAAAGATTTCTTTCATTTCATAGCTTTAATAAGTGAATTGAATGCGTTGTCTTCATTATGATCGCTGCCAATAAACCTTTCTATTTGCCAATTGTCGTTACGAACTCTATTAACGTCTATTTCATGATATAATTCTGGATTTGTTTGATATTCATTTAGAAAACTTTATATTGAATTAAATATTATTCCAAATCAAACTTTACAGAACTAACTACTGAAAAAAACTATTAAATTTATTTATTTGATTAAATTCATTATCAATTGATTTGATACTAGTCTGTGACGAAACAACTTATTCAATATTATTATAATTGAATAAATGATTTCAAGGATAACAACTTTTCCTGTTCTGAATTTCAATAGAAAAAGCAAAATGAGATATTTCTATAGTAAAGTATAGTCTCATTTCATATCAAATCATACGATAGTTTTTTAGTTATTTAAATTAATTAATAAATTCATTAACAAATTGGAGTATTTATACATAATTTCAATTATAAAAGATTTTTACTTATATTATAAAATTAACTTCACTTAACTCATTTAGTATGTAAATGATTTAGAAATAGACTAACTTAATAATAATAGTGGTAACTATCAGTTTAAATATGCATTATTAGTATTACAGTGATACCTCTATAGAGTGAACCGATAGGGACCGAACTCTAGTGTGAACTATAAGGAGGTTTCACTATAAAGAGGTAAAATTGTATTAGTTTCTTATGATTGGGACCAAAATCCTAATTAACACTAACTCGGATTCACTCTAAAGAGGTTCACTATAACGAGGTATTACTGTACTAATATCAATAATCAATGAATGGTTAATACTTGTTTAAATATAAGATCACTATTATTTTGCTTATTAAAAAATATTGAACTGAATTTAGATCATAACAGCAAAAGCTGAATAAATATTAAATATCATAGCTTTAACTTTATTTTACAAATTAAAGCACTTTTAATATTGATTAAAATGTAATATTTAAATAAAAGTTATATATAAATAATATTCTGTTTATTCAAAACTGTCCAACAAATACATAGCAAAATAATTTAAAACAAATCTAATTTAAAAAACTGCAAATAAGACCTTAAGTTTTTTAACATTTCACTTATATCTTTGAAATAGAGTTTTATAAGTATTATAAAAATGATCAATTTGAACATCTGTTAGTCCTAAATGTTTCATTTCATGTAAAGGTGAATAATCTTTAAGAAAATCATGAAATTTCGGCTCTCGATTACCACCAAAACTAATGGGCACTAAATCAATATCAACATAATTAGTTAATTCTTCTTTTTTGGCGAGTATTACGTGATCTCTAATACGTTTATTCATAAAATTTTTAACAATCTTAAAAGCAGAGTTCATAAGCCACGGCATATCCAAATTTAAGCTAAGTTTCATTCCTTGCGGATAATAATTCAATAAATCGACCCTAAACTTAGCTAAACTCATGTCCACATTCATCATTCCCGTACCGCTCGCGTCGTTCACCGAAATCCAGCCCTTAGGACCTGAAGTGCGGTCGAGTTTCTCGATCTGATGGGCCAGAAATTGTTGAAATAATACACTTATTTCAGACATTTTTCTATAATTTTTTAACGAATTCCACATAACAACTCTTCCCTCTTTATCTCGACTGTACTTTTCGAGACCGAATACCATAAAAAATTCTTTTGGAAAATATTGATCGTTCCGTTCGTGTAAACCATAAGATTTCTTCCAATGCAAGCATTTGGTCAATTGTCTATACGCTTCCTCTTCAGAATCGGTGTCCAAAATGAATCGTTCGATTTGCCAGTTTTCGTTTCGAACTCTTTCGACATCGATTTGATGATAAAGTTGTGCATTTGTTTCAAATTCATTAAGAAATTTTTGTCTTAATTTCTCAATTATTTCCAAGTTTTTATCATTCATTTTAAACAATATTTAACTACAATTCAAATAACTTTCACTTTTGTGAATTCAACACAAGCCTTAACCAAATGTCTCCTTAGCTCACAAGACAGCACATGTACTACAAATGTTATCAAAGACACTCTTGGATTCACTAAAAAAATTTCTCGATATAAAAAAAGTTGTTTTAAACAGTGTTTAATCAAGTATTGAATGCAATTAAGCTCAAGGACAACGACATCTCCGGGTTACACTATCTTATAAAGTCAATGTTTTGCTAGTGATGAGAGTTGTTTTGAGAAATATATTTTCTTAAATGGTTCGAGACTTGAGATAAAACTTGTCTCAAGACTTGAATGTGAACTTTCACAACAGAAAATCACTTAAATATTTAAAATTAAAGATAGGAGCTTCAAAACTATGATAAGTTGTATTGATATATTCATAAGTTATGTGTGAGAGCATTAGACTATGTGTTGAACAGAAATCCATTCTATGTGAAAATAACATGAAGTTTTCTATCAATATAATTGACAACACACAGGAGATTATTTATGTTTATTATATGTTAATTAAAAAAATTTTTATTAATAAGTAAAAAGGTTTCTCTTTAAATAAAGTTATACTAAACTATGAAAATTTTTGGAAAACAAAAAAGCTATTGAATATATACTAATGAACCATTAACTTATATACTAAAATATTAGAGCTTTATTTTATTATATAGCTTTTTTAGTTTTTGTTTGCATAGCTTATTAATATGCAGTAGACATATATAAAACTACTTGAAGGAAATATCAATACAGTGATACCTCGTTATAGTGAACCTCTTTATAGTGAATCTGAGTTAGTGTTAATAAGGATTTTGGTTCCAATCATAAGAAACTAATACAATTTGACCTCTTTATAGTTGCACCTCGTTATAGTGAAAGCTAGAATTTGGTCCCCAGCGATTCACTCTATCGAGGTATTACTGTATTAATACACGCTTGTTAAGTAGAGTAATAGCTACCCTTGTAAACTTTTACATTGATTCGGAAGTGCTTTAATATAATTAAAAATTAACATAAAAAAATTCTGAAATGACATTTCCTGAGCCGAGACGTGTTTAGAAATTCAAGCTTAGGATGAATAAAATGCCTTTATTACTGTGGATGTAATTTTATATTTTCATTTAAAGTCCATATTAGAAAAGCAATTATATTTAGATAAAAATTCCTGACCTATTGAACGTCAAGTCTGAGACTTTGGCTGAGACGTGAAAATAGATATCCCGATCTAAGCTTGAGCTTAACAGCTCATTCTCAACACTAATGAAAGTCAATGATTCATAATAAAAGATTTCATTTACCTTTACCGGTAACAAAATGTTTATACAATAGTCTGCTATATATTCTGTCAATTGTATTTTACGATAAGATTTGAATTATTGCAATGAATGCTTTTTTAAACTCTTATCTATAGTATTGTTTTACTTTATAAAACCTTTAAATAATTTATTAACAAATAATTATTTATGATAATTGTACTCGAAATATGTGTAAAGATGAAAATTAATTATTTTTAATTTCAATGATAATCCTCAACATCTATGAATAAAAAACTTTTTTTATGCTTTTCAATTACAAATGATAATTTTTATAAATTTATATACTGTATACAGTGGACTCTCAGTATAACGAACACCATTATAACGAACTTCTCGATATAACGAACGTAATAAAAATCCCCTACAGAACACTTATAGCCTAAATACTACTTTTTATAACGAACATTTCAATATAGCGAACAAACGTTTAGGTCCCGTGGATGTTCGTTATACTGAGAGTTCACTGTATATGAGTTTTATTGAGATATTTTAATAAATGTATTAACTTTTGTCATATTCATAATTTATAAGAAATATTACAATTCAATGAATAAATTGACGTAAATTGAAGATTATTTAAAATATTCATCTTATTTATAATATTATTGAAAGAAAAATTTCTATCTTTAAAGAGTGAATATATTCATACGTAGTATATAATAAATCTTAAAATAAATGTTATAATAAAAAATTGATTAAGTCTTAAGTGATCAAATTGCACAACAATGTTAAATAATAATGTAATTATGAATAAAATTAAGCTCAAGGATTTCCTTCTTCTCATTAATAATTATCTCTAAAAAGCACTCGCATTAAAAATAAGAAATTCAAATATATCTTTAAATTTAAGCAATATATCAATTCAATGAATTGTTTTAGGCATAATTCGATGCTTATAATAATATTCTTCAATTTGATTAGTAGTGAATCCCAAATAAGATAATTTATTCATAGTTTGAAGTCCTTCGGGATAGACCTTCTTCTTTCTCTTACCACTTAGATTGACGTGAATTAAACCGATGTCCACATAATCAGGCAATTGATTTCTTGTGATGAAAACTACGCGATCTCTTACTTTTGGTTTTAAAAATGAAAGAATAACTTTAATGATAGGATTCAAAATCCAGTGAATGTCAATTATAATGGCGCGTCTCATCCCTTGAGGATAGTAATTAAATACACCGATTTTCAATTTAAACATTTCAAGACTAATATTAGCCAAACCGGCGCCAAAATTATCTGCAATAAGAGTCCACCCATTTCTGGATCCTTCGGTATCTAATTTCTCGATTCTGTGCGCAAAGAATTTCTGCTCTAAATTCATGAAATCCGGTGTCTTAACTATATTTCTAGACACTTCCCAGTGAATAATTCTTCCTTCTTTGTCGTGACCAAACATTTCGATTTCGTTGAATTCATAGAACTCTTTAGGAAAATATTGATCATTGCGGTCGTGAACACCGAATGACTTTTTCCATTGTAGAGCTTTTATTAATAATTCAAATGCCTTGTCTTCTGATTCTTGATCTATAATAAACCTCTCTATTTGCCAGTCGTCTTTGCGAACTCTGCGAACATCAATCTTATAATACAATTCTGGATTGGCTTCAAATTCACTCAAACATCTTCTCCTAATTCTTTCAATAATAGGTCTTAACTCTTGACAATTCATTTTTATGTAAACTTTTTATATTTTCATTCTTCATATCAATTAACAAATGGAACGAAAGCTAATCATTGAATAACAACAAAGCCATGTTTAGCAATTAAAAGCTTGTAAATCATGTCAGGTTTTCCTTATAATACCAAAAATTCCTAAAACTCATCATTTAAGTATTGATATACTGTTAATCGGGGATACGGGGATATTTCAGGGGAGGAATAATGGGAGGCAACTTTTTATGTGGCACCCACTCAATGGCTCAGCGTTATGCCCGACCCTGGCCTGCGGCGACCTAACCTAGCTTAAGAGTTGGTATGCTTTTTCTCCATAGACAAAAGGGAGTATTTTAAAATTGCTAAATTCATTTTAATACATTTATCCTTCAATTTACTAATAAGAATCTCTGAATTCTCTTTATTTGAAGAAATTTTTTGTTGAAAACACTTTGAAAGTTGAAAATAGCTTTTAAACGCTTAAAAACGATCGAAAAAGTTTGAAAAAGTTTCGAAAAAGTTGCAAATTAAATATTAATTCCTAGATTTGAGTAAAATATGTTCATTTCGAAAAATTGTCATCAGCCGAGACATCTATTTCTCGTAAATGCGGTCCACTAATACTTAAACCGCATTATTAAATGATAGCTAACCTCAAATGGTACGTATGGTATCATTTAATGTTTATGAAGTGATTATAATTCACGTCACTTAAGGTAAAATGTATTTGTCGTCAGATATTACTCGTACTGCGTATTGATGATCATTGAACTACTTTTCAACTTATATTATAGCAAAATATTATTTCAACTGAAGGTTAATACAGTATTTTTTACAACTAAGTTATGCAATAAATCTTTTATGCGTTGTATGAAAGTTACGACACGTTTATAATAGTTATATATGAAAAATATGTAGAAGTAGTCATACTATTCAGGTTTTTTGAATTGTTTTCAGGTTAATCGCAATCACATTTCAATTTAACTGTTCTCTCAACCGTTCGATATGTGATTTTGTGATAACATTTTGATGTCTTTGTAATCACATAAAAATAGTGATGTCTATTGTTTGAATTTCAACAAATTTTAGTTTAAAGTCAATATTAAATTGTCTTATAAAACAAGTATTTATAATCAGGTAATTATTGAAGTATTTATTATTAATCATAACTAAAACTATGATGTGGAATGTTAATAATGAACTAGTTGTATTAATATTGGGTGTGCGTATACTTTACACCTATACTATGTTTGACAGAGTCGTCACTGGATTACGATTTATTTATGAGTTGTACTTAACTCTAAAAGTATAATTGTTAAGAATTGCTACATTTGAACTCTTATCATAAAGTTTTTAGTCTAATAAGGTGTAGAGTTTAAATGTTTTGCTTCTAAGTAAGCAATTTTTTCAGCGTTAAGTATAGGAAAAGTCATAGACCATTGACTCTCGCAAAGTGCTATAATATACCTCTTAAGTAATAGCCATGATTTTGTATTATTTGCAGAGCATTGTATTGATATAAATACCTGTACAGCATATGCAGGTATTTATATTAATACAATAGTAACTAACCTTTTGAAAAGTGAAACAGTTCATTGAAGTGTATATTTTCATGTATAAGACTTGCACACATATGCGTGGTTTACACGTGAGCAGTGGCGTATCCAAAGGGGTGGTTTGAGGGTTTAAACCCCCCATTAGAAAAACGAACTACGTAGTTTTTTTTAGTGTATCACTATGCAGATCGGCTTGCACAGTGCACTTGTGCTGTTTGAAACGATATTAGGTAAATTTAGTTGAGATTTAGTTCATAAAAAATGTTATTTGTACGTTAATTTGTTCCGTTATTTGATTTACAATTATAATCTACCTTACCTTAAGCTTTCAATGCACCTATGCATTAAATAAGACAGAAAATAAAAACTCAATCCCTTAAGAAAATCTTGGCTACGCCACTGGCATAGGTTCAAAATTCTAAGAGCAGGCTTACATACGTAAAACAGTTTCGAAAGCCTAAGCTTATGTCAAAATCTGTGACCTTATATCTAAACCCAAAACCTGAACCTGTAGTTAAATTCAATTGTGTGCCTTAGAGTATGTTTAATTTTATTAAACAATTGATGCCTAAAATATTTTCTTAATTTAATTAAAAGAAGAAGCATAAATTCGAAGTAAAACTTGAAATATTTATTCAAAATAATTATCTAGATATATACTACAATAATGATGTGTAGTATCGGCTAACCTAGAATCGGCTTAAGGGGTCTTTACGAGCCTGAGGCTCTCGGAATTTAAAGCCTAGATTCCATAGTATTAGGCTCAAGGCTCAGCCTTTTAGCCTCAAAAGTGTGTATATAATAACTTTTAAGAAAGTGGATATTTTGAAGTAGTAAAGTTTAATATGTTTATATACTAGTGTATACTAGTATATAAGTTATTCAACTTATTGACATCATTACTTTTAAAACTTTTCATTCATTGGAAAAGATCCTAAGTTTTGTATTGCTTTTACTTAAGTTACAAAAATATAATTGAAAAACGAGATCTTCAAATAAGAAGAATATAGAATGGTTGTGCACTATAGACATTACAGTAAATTACTATTGAGTATCTCCTATAACCAAAACCTATACTTTCTATACCAAGACCTTTAGTTCTATTATTGCATTTCTTTTTATTTCTTAAAACAAAACTATTCTAATCATAAATTAGAGTGAATTAAGTCAAGAAACTTGTCGTCTTTGAACTTATTCTTAAACAATGGATCAAATGATTCCCATTTTGACTACTAATAGCTTTAATAAACGATATAAACTGATTATCGAAAGAGTCAGTAGTGACGAAAGTCCTGCTCTTGTCGACGATATATTTAAAGTAAGGTCCAATACTGTTGTCAAAACGAAGAACACTTTCCTCGAGTGTTGACAGCCGGTCAATAAAGTCGTATTTTAGTTGAACAGTGTTTTTACTCTACTTTTTAATTCATAACTCAATTAAATACTGTATTGTTTTTTCAATTTATAGTGAGTAATGAAATGTTTGTATTGAAAATATTTGTCTTTATAATAGATTCTAAATTTGTAAAGTTTTGTAAAAAAATAAAGATTAATTGACAACCGTTTCAAAAACGACAAGTTTCTTAACTTAATTGACTCTAAATTATGTTTAAAATAGTTTAGTTTTAAAAAATAAACAGAAATGCAATAATAGAACAAAAGGCAAAAGTATAGAAGAGAAAGGGTTTTGGTTATACTCAATACTCAATAGTAATTTACTGTATTCTACCTGAATTATCAATAGCCCGATAGGATGTGAAATATATTTCAAATCCTTTTGCATCGACAGGATCTCTGAGGTTGGCAGTGATGAATCTGATCACTATATCATTATCAGTGATGTCTGTAGAGAATTCTGCTCTTCCGCTTGAAGTGATGTTGTGCTGCACTGTTTTGTTTACTATAATATTTAGTTCGTCTCTATCTGTAGAACAGGGAAGTAATGGACGAAATGCTGCATATTTTAGAACTGCTGTCAAACCATAACCAGTCGGAGATTTTATCGTTACTTCACATTTACCTAAAAGTCATATTTCGAAATGGATTATAATTATCATAATTCAAATTCTAAACAATTATAAAATATTACTAGAGGTTCTCAGATTCTCATTACAGGTATTTAACCCGTTGTCTATTATATCCCTTAATCTCAAGTCTCATAACCCGTATTAGCTCTTTATTATAATTTCCAAATTTAAAGTTCTTTAATTCTAAACCATTGTTGTGAAAAACATGTTTTAAATGTTTAATAAACAAATAGCAAGAGTTTTAAAAAATTTCAATTTCTAATATTTGAAGTATTGTTGAAATTGCATTATTGCGGACGAACACACACACGCACACACACACGAACACACATGTACTGACATTATTTTTTATTTTAAATAATATAGATTTATAGTTTAAAACAAGAACGCAAACAAATGAATAAATCAATTTCATTGTGAAGTTTTCCTTGAAGTAAATTTAAATTAAAAGTATTTTTTATACCATTGTTAGGAAATTCAGTTTTGAAAGCTCGAAGAGTTATAGCCGAAGTACACGATTCTTTTCCTAATGCAATCAAAGAAGTTGATCCTGAAGAAGGACTCTTTGCATTAGTGACTATAGGAGTACAATAAGAATCCATATAATAGATATCATAAATACATAATGTTTTTATTATTTTATTTGAAATTAAAATTATGTATAAACTTAGTATATTTTTGAAATAAATAAAATGCATTGTCACTTAAATTCGTCAGTTGATACTGACTCTGATTTTTGATGATTTTTATTTAAATGAATGAAACCTTGATTTGCTTTAATTAGCCTTCAATTGTTTAAAATTGATTTATTGGATTTTTGTAGCCGTTTCCTAATTATAATAAGAGCTAATGTTTATCTATGTATTGCTATCTAAAAATGTTCTTAACATTAATTTGCAAATGTTGTGAATGGATTCTTTATAGCAAAAATTGCTATAATTACTGTTGCCACCTATTTGTTAATCCTATTATAATTCCTGGATAATTACTGGTGCCACCTATTTGTTAATCCTAATTCCTGGATAATTACTGTTGCCACCTATTTGTTAATCCT
>JAQGAN010000478.1:0-10695 GCA_034697745.1 Nothrus palustris
TTTATGGATTTTTGTTAGAATAATAAAATAAAATAAACTTTGAATATATATTTCTTTGATAAGACTTAATCTTTTTTGACAAAGTCTTTATCAAAATTTGAATCTGAAATGACTCGTAAATGAATCATATGTAATATCAGATCCTTTATTAAGAAAAAAACTTTATTACTCATTTCAGATTCAAATTTTGATAAGTTCTTTATCATAAAAGATTTAGTCTTATCAAAGAAAGATATATTCAAAGTTCAACATGCTATTTATGCAGCCTCTGTACAAGTGATTAAAATAAAACAGTTTTATGTTATTATTTCTCGCTTTTTTACGTCTGACTTAGATTACGATGTCTTGATATCATCCGAATTTTTAATCAATTCCTATATACAATCCTTCACAAAACTCTTGAGGCGCGAGATTTTGACTATTTTAGAAATGTATCGTTGATTAATTTTGACAAAGAGCTATACCGTACTTCCATAGAGAATCCGCCCATATCACCGATTTTGATCAAATTTGGTGTGGGTATTGGGGTCATGAGTAAAGCATAATGGTGAAATAAATTCATAGAAAGTGCCAAGGGAAGCTATTACAACCCAAAACCCTGAAAACTTTAAACTTTAAACGCTTATAACTCAAAAAAGCATCAACATAACTTAATGAAACTTTGCATGTTAAGTAGTAATAATGAGCTGTGTTCAACGATAATATGAAGCTTGCATTTAATTCTTTATAGGGGGGTCATTTAAAAATTAAAAAATTACAAAGCGTTATTCCAAAGTGTTACCCTTGGTGTTCGGACCCAATCACTTTTGCTTTATATAGTAACACATTACCTAGTATATAACTACAAAGAGATCGGGCCCGAACACCTAGGGTAATAGGTTAAAAATGATGAAAAACTGTTTCATATACAAAAAGTTCTATGGGCTCAAAAGTCAGAGGTCATGTGGGGTATCGTTGAGCTCCGCTCATCAAGCTTAGCCCAACGATATATAACTTGAGAGTTTGTTACCACGGAAAGTGGCAGAAATGGCCCATCCCAGAATTGGTACATATTGCCGTTTGGACCGGCCCTTGTAGCACATTCATAAAAAATAACATTACCATTTTGCTTTACTAACGAACCCAAATGCCCACACCAAATTTGATCAAAATCGGTTGATGGGCAGATTTACTATGGAAGTACGGTATAGTTCTTTTTTAGAGTAACTTCAATTAGGGCTCATCAACGCAAGAAATTTGGATTTTTAGACCCCTCTCTCCCCACTGTACGCACTTTGACACCTATTTCCTGCTATTTTTCTATGAGAGTTTAGGGTCTGTACGTTTTTGATAGACCCCTCCCTTCCTCCCTCCTCCCAAGCTGCGTACGTACTAAGTGGACAAGCCCTCACTAAATAAATAAAATGGATTTCCCATCAATACTTTAATGGTTTCTTAAAATTTTATTCAGAGCTCACACACGAGAATTTGATTTCTAAATAGGAATATATTTGAAAAACGCTTTTAAGGTGAATAATCACAAAAGAGACTCACAGAGCTATTATAATAGAACTTATCGAAAAGTTCACTTCACAGATTTTAAAAACCTTTTCTTATTTAGAATCATGAAAAATGTATACCACTCTGATATTGCTGGAGATTAGTTTATAATCATTTGAAAAATGTTTATTTATTTAACTATTTTCAACTCAATTTGAATAATCATTTTTTCACGCATAGAATCAATTTATTTTGAAGTTATAAATCAGATGTTTTAAGAATCCTATTTCTGAAAAAATATTTACCTTCAGATAATGTATGCATAACATAATCCAATATTATATCTAACCATACAATACATTGTATTTTTAACCACTAAAACATTTGGCAACGAATCTCAAAACTAAAGGATTAAATCAGTGCAGTCTAAAAAAAGTTTCAATTTTAATCCTAACCAAGTATTTAACAAAATATAAATATTAGGAACATAAAGAATACGTTCAAACCTAATATTTAACATCGTAAAACTTGGCTTACTCTACAAATAAGAAAAGGTAGTTCCCATCCTCCCCCGCTATGTGTGGTACATTGTTAGAATCAGCTAGATAAGTTGAAATGTTGGGAGGTAGGGGTCGAATAATAGGGATAGATGTTCAAGTGTGGTATCAAAAAATGTGCTCAGGTCATCTAGCTGAATCCAACGATGTATCACCCATGGATGGGGAGTTACCTTTTCCCCCAATTCCAAATCGGAAGATTTTAATAACTCTAGAAAACTATAATATTTATATATAAATAACCATCATCTTGAGGCTTACTTAAGAAAACATTATATAAAAGAATTTTGAAGACTCTGACCGTATATTTAATTTTTAATCAGATTTAGTGTATTTATAGGGATGAATAAATTTCATTATATTTATTTTTTGAAGCGAATAAATTAAATGGAAGGGAATATAAAAACTTTTATCGGTTCACAGAATAGATATTTAGTTTTATATTTATTGTATATACTGAAAAACAGCTTAATTTTTTAGTTTAGTAATAAAGATATTCAAAGTACTTTCAATTAATAAGATATAAAAGATTAAAATGATTTATATTAACCCATTGTTTAGATTCTCACTAAATGTATAGCCCATCATATGATTTCTCTTACTTATAGTATTATATATTTATTTAAATTATTCATTTGATAAATAACTTATAGCAAAATTTATATAATATTCTAAAATTAACATAAATATTCCATCTTTAATCATAATTATGCCCTTAATGTATTTCTTCACTTTTGTTTAATAAAATATAATATTATACTTCTTCGTGAGTACAGCTCTTTTGAAGGGGGGAGAAAACTACAATAGATGCTAATTATATGTCAAATTATTAACTATTTAAAATGGAATTGCTGTGCACTAAAATCTTTTAAATAGTTTGCTTGTATAACATTTAGTAGCGCCACATATCATAATTAGATGCGAGCATTTCTCTGCATAATTAAGGATAAAGTGGATAGAAAAGGCTTACGAAGTCTGCCTTAAGAGGGATATATTGTGTTAAAGCCTTAAGAATCATATTACACAAGTTTTAAGATTAATGGACAGGGGTACTAAACATTTTTATGTTTATATCCAATCGTTGAATTCAATATATGGCTCTATTAAATTCTATATATCGTAACGCTTTAATATATATTAGTGCACATCAATTCCCTTTTAAACAGTCAATAATTCACAACATAGTTGTACTTTGTATTCAAATTCAAATTGGTAATTTAAGTGACAATCACATTTATTTATTTAGTAGTTAAACATTTATTTCATCTAAATTTCACATTCAGTAAATATTTTAGAATTTTATCATTTTTTCAATAACAAATAAACTATTTTAAAAATTTCAAATATCTATAAATATAAGTCCAAAAATTTCAAATTATTGATTGACAATTAATTTTTTGAAATGAGTATGGATTAAAAGTATATTAATATTTTATATGATACTTGAGTTTTTTCATTTAATTAATATATTAAAGCATATGATATAATACATATAATACATATAATACATATAATACATTCAATTGAAGCAAAAATGATTCAATTTTTAAGATTTTAATTTTGCTTTTTGATCAAATTTGATATTGATTTTAGTTTCAAAAGTTAACAACACTTTTATTCTAAACATATTTTCTTCACTTTAATCTTTGAAATTTTGAATTTTTTTATATCAAGAAATTTTGTGCTAATCTTTTCAATAAAGTTCTGTTCAAATATATGCTAATATGGAATAAATAAATATTAGAGTAATGTTAAATACAGAGTTTGTAATATTAATTTTTTTCCACAAAATTTAAATAATTCTAAAAAATATACTGTAGAGTAACTTATTTTATTGTAAACTAATTGTTGGATACAATAAATAGCTTTTAGATGATAGAAATCCATTAATTATTATTAGCTTCATATTTAGACTCAAATAGAAGGATTTTGAGAGTTTGATAAATGAAGATTAAAAATCATTTATTTTTCAACATTAAATATAATAATTGTTAAATTGTTTTTGAAAAAGAGATATTAAAAATTGTTAAGACTGAGACTTATGACATTTGCAGTTACAATAAATTTTCAATTTTCGACCTAACTTTATCCGAAAGCTTAGCAGACTATTTACAAGGAATTTATGATGAAATAAAATTAGTTATCATTCTTTATCTTTGAGTCAAATCTTTAGTAGCATTTCTTTCGCATTTCAATGAATATAAAAGATATGAACTGAAAACATATTTCTATACCAACAAAGAAAACGAGAGAATGAATTGGCATAAACTACGAATTAGTTATCAGTGTCTGCAATGCCCTAAATATAAATTGTATGCCAGGCTCTCATCGATAGAATAATGAAAAAAAAGGTTTCTCTTTAGATCTTATGGGTATAAACGCGTTGAAGTTTTCGTATATACACAGAAACGTTTATTTGGATCGATAGAAAAAATTCTCGAAACAATAAATATACTAACAATAAAAAAAAGTCTACTGACAATGCTTTTCATTAAAATTATTGGATTACAGAATTCTGTTCAATAATAGAAGCCGTAAAATGGAGAGCATCCACATTATTTTGTCACAAAATACAAATATTTGGATCTCGTGTGAAGCCATAGACAAACACCAAAAATATACAACTCATCATATCTTATAAATTAATAATTAAATGACATCAAATTTTTTGTAAAACAAATTTTAATCTCTTATATGAGAGATATATAATAATTTGTGTCATTTTTGTAATTAAACTTATTTTACGTAAAGTCTAATGAAAGCGATAATTATACGCACGAAAAGTTTGATTAAAAATTGAATTAAACTCTCATAGTAATTTTCTCCTATATATGATTTGAATTTACTTTTCTGTCACTATTTTTCACAGTACAGTAAAACCTCTCTATCTTCAACATATAGTTAAGTAGTTTTGAAAAAAGTAAAAAACAAGTCCTGATTTCCTATGGATTTATGTGCATTCATTTTAAAAACCACTTAACTGCACGTTCAAGATATAGAGGTTTAACTGTACTTGTGATCCGTATTATAAACTTATTCTAAGTAGAGTTCGCTTGAAAAGATTTGGTTTTACAAATTAGATTTATCTCATATATTAGTTCAAATGTATTTATGAACAGTTCATCCATATATTCATTGAATATATGTCTGTACAAACTCTATATCTGAATAAATTTTGAGTTCCCAATAAATCTTATTTTTATTCTCATCCAAGTTTATCTCAATATTTCGTGTTAAATAATCTTTAGAAGCAATTCTTTAAATCTAATTTACTATAATTTGGGTGTTTTTATTAAGGCTATAATGATTTGGTACCAATTTTTCTACTTTAATTCACATATAGTATTCGGTTAATAAATTTAGTTTCTAAACATTTTTATTTATTATGAAAATTAAATAATTACTACAGATTTACTTACATTTTTAAAAATTTTCTTATTTAATAACAATTTTTATTAAATAACAAACATTGTAGCTCTATTTCAGTAAATAAGTTACTTTCTAAATTTGGTTAAGATATATAAGATTTCTTATCTATGATTGTGGTCTCCATCAAAGTTTACAAAAAATTCAATCTAATAATAGTTTTCAGGACGAGATTTATTAAACATGTAGTCATAGCAGAAAATACTCAATAGGCATAACATAAACATCAATATAAAGCTTACTTTATTGACATGTTATACAGTATAAGAATTAATTGTGAATTTATTAGAAATTTATATTTCATTTTGATTTCATTTGGTTTTAATGTTTGAGTTTTAGAAATCAAATTTTTTTAAAAAATAAGCTACTTTTGAAATTTTAGAAAAACTTTTAAAAGAAAAAACTACAATTCACCCAATCCTTCTATGAATAATGTATTTTTTATCTTTTCTTTTATATAAAAAGTGGATTTTCATAAAATACAAAGAAAAGTTTTGTTATAATATATTACAAGCGAAACAATAAAGATCGTATTCAGAAAAGAATAAATCTATGGCTTCATATAAAAACAATACTTAGACTATGCGTAAGCAAAATATATACCTTAAATCCAAAAAACAATAAATTAGAAAATTTCCAGCAAAAAAATTGAAAATTTCTTAAATATTGAAGTGGTGATACATTTAAAAGTATTGATTTTCATTCAAAATTTTATAATAAATTAATAGCTAATACGTTGAAACTCTTCAACTAATCTGACCTAAAAATACTTATGTACCTAAAGAAATGATGATAAAGGAGTATCAATTTATAGAATGTATGGTACTTTTTGCAAACTCTTTAACATTTCTTAATATAAACTCTTTATAAAGAAGACATTTGCTTAAGATTTTCTTAAATTAAGAGAAAAATAAGTTTGAAAAATATAAAAATTGTATTGAATTATGGATCTTTGGAAAGAAAATACTGGTATGTAAAGCGTTGAACAGCTGTTAAACTTCCTCCTTCTTTAACAGAGTCAACAGAAAATAATTTTGTTTTCCTTGAAATTCTAGACCTAAGAATAAAAGGTCTCACGTCTGACAACAATGAAATTTATCTTACATAAGATGGCCAGAGAATGACAGATACGTCACATTTATGAGACCTCAACTCAGTTCAATGCAATGGACTTTACCAATCGATGTAATTAAAAGAACGTATGTTTGCCATCGTTTAACAATTCTATGAAAATAAGATTCAAATCAACAATAAAGTCGTTTATAATTTGCTTAGTATAAAAATAAAATAAATGAATAACAATATAGCACAAACTTAAGAATAAATGTATGTTTTAGGACTTATATATTCTATAGAATAAATAGGAATATTTGCCTCGAAATTGCTTTTTCTGGTGTTTACTTAAACTATAGATTTAGGAATAAATCTTTTATAAATTGACGAAAATTGAAAGTATGTATTATAGATTAATTTGCATTTTATAAGCGGTTTTTAGCATTTGTTTTCTCATAAATAGAAAAAATTTTTAAAAATAAATACGACTTAAGAATTAAAATTATTAATTGAGTGAAAAGTACTCTAAATGATTAGTTAATAAGTTATTGAAAACAGTTGTTTCCCAGTTTTGAAACATTAGTTAAGTAAAGGAATAAATTTGTTTGAAAAGATTTGATATAATAGGAACTGACCGAAGCGATAATGTTGTAATGTTTAATGTAATCCATCATCTTTGGGCTAAAACTTTTGGGAACTATAGCTGATGCAGAGCTGATGCATATAAAAATATATTTTGCATACAAATCACTTTTTCTGAAGAATTTTTTAAATGGAATTTTTTAAAAACATAATCTACAGAAAGCCTAAAGACATTATTCATGTTGAAAGGTATTATAGATTTAATACCCTTTATTCAATTCAAACTATCTTCTATTTTAATGCGTCCACTAATATAATTAAACATTTTCCTTATCTCTCATGCGAAGAGATCTTAAGGAAACTGTTGCTGAAAAATATATTATACTTAGAATTGATATTAAGGTTATTTTGCGAATCTTTAAAAAATATAAGTTATTAGAATATAAATTAATAGCTTACTTGAGAATAAATGGCATAAAACCTTATATTATTATTGCGGATAAAATGGATACATTAGTAATTATTTTACTTTCATTTGAATGATTATTGATTTAAAAGAATATGAATATAATTAACCAAAAGATTTCATAAGTTGAAATTTTATGGCGTTTTTTAATCTGAAAATTAATTAAATGAGTTTTGTTGTGTTACATGCAATCTATATGCAAATGATGACATGCAATAGCCATAAGCATACATGAGATGAGCTTTTAGAGCTCCATTCATTCATTCTCTATAATCGTAAACTGAACGCATGTTTTCCAGCAATAATTTATAAGATTACGTGTTGAACACAATCTCAGTCTTCAAGTATATTATCCTAAATAATTGTATTTTACAATGAGAACTAAGACTAAGACTAAGTCTTCTAAAGACATAAACTTGATTTTATTGATAAATCGCAAAAATTTAATGTTTACATAAAACTCTCCAAATTTCCTATTAATCTTATTATCTCATTTGTCAGTATTTATAATTAAGTTTAATTAAGTTATAAAAAAGTTAATACCTTCAACATTAAGATTCTATCATATTGAAAATTAATGAATTTATGGGTATAAGTAATGAGTATAAGATTATTAAATTATATAAAGATAGTACTCGTTCGCACAGAAACCTTAATGTTTAATTTGTATCTTAAAGATCGATTTCCGCTCTAAAAGGTTAATCACAAGAAATTAATTTTCTTTTATATACCTTTAAATAGTAATCATTTTAATTGAAAGTTGTTTTTGAGTGCGATGTTAGACATTTAAATACTTATAAAAGCAGGAAATGCATTAATTTTATACTAAATTATGTTTGATTATTATAGCCATAGCCTATTCCCTTTCTATAGGGAATAAATAATTTCAATATAAGAGCAGGCAATAAAGAAGGCATTACTTATGCAATAGTTTACTAATACATTAATATCACAACACTTTATTCCCATCAAATTATATGAAGATCACTATAAAAATTATTACATCCATAATAATATATCGATTTTTTGCTTTGACACAAACTTTTGATATACTTAGAGATGTTAGGCTTTTCCACATAATTATATACGTAATAGAAATAATATTATGTGAAACAAAGATTTTCTCAACTAATAGCAAAAATATTTTCATTAATCCTTACCACAAGTGCATTACACTTGTGATATGGTGAACAAGACTACAGAATATTCTATTAATTATATCTATCGATTTTTAAAGTCCTAGTTATGAATATTGATTTTGATAAAAAATGATATATATTATAAATTTTTAAAACTTTCTTCTTAGATGTTTAGAAAATTTTTAAAATTCAAAATAATTGAAATGTCTTTGAGAAATAGTATGCCTTTAGTTAATTTTTTTACTTATGAAATGAACAAATACTCGTCAATACTATTTTTCTGTCTAATATTTTCTTTCTTATATTATTGAGACTTATCTTAACTAAAATTAATTTTTTAAACTTAAAGTACCAAATGTTGGAATATAACTTATTTTGGATATTATGTTGAATTTTAAGAATAATCCCATTGGAGATTGAAGGCAAAGGTAAAGCTTTTTTGTGGCCTAAACCTGAGTTTGAGCTGAATTAAACTCAGTAAAAGTTTACTTTTAAACTGATATGAACTGACGCTACTGTACTATAGCAAATACAAACAATATTTTATCTCATGCGAGACAAAAAATGAACTGCAGTCTATATTTTTTATGAGATTTTTTTTATTCAACAATATATTTATGAAAAACAAAATATCAAAATGTTTCAATAAATCTGAGGAAATCCATACGAAACTATATTTTAAAACCAAAACAATTTCAGCTTCAATTTAAATAAAAAATATCTAAATCCAAAAGATAAATTTTTTAAAAGTTTTATTTCTTACTTTTTGACAAAAATTTCAATTTTGCATTTCATGACTGTATTAGTGAAACCACAGAGCATTTCACGGTTTACACCTTTAAGCCTTATGCAAGAGTGCGAGAGTTCACTTTAGTTTGAGCTCTAAGCTTGCACTGACTTTTCACAAATAAAAGTCATAAATCTATATATTTAAAAAAACAATGTTAGTGTGTTCGTGTGTGTTTGTGTGTGTGTGTGCGTGCGTGCGTATGTGTGTATGTCCGCAATAATGCAATTTCAACAATACTTTTAAAATGTCAGGACTTTTAAAAGGATCAAGTCCCAGATCCCATTGTGGCTGGGCAGAGCCTCCCACTACCCCCATTCAATAGCCCACGCCATTTTAGGTATGTTCCCGGGAGGATACAACTTTGAAAATTAGCCAAAATTAACTCCTTATTTTTATCGATTTTTCAGGAAAAAAATCAAAAGCTTATTCGTGTGGCGCGGGGGTCAACTGATTTTTTGAAATGAATTATTGCTCCATAGACCTAATAGTAAAAAACTTCACTAAACCTTTTTATCTCCTTATCAGTTATATCTAGAAATCTTAAATTATGGTAATACAAGTACTATTTAGTGGGCTATCGAATGATGGTAGTGGGAGGCTCTGTCCAGCCACAATGGGATCTGGGCTTTATCCTTTAAACCTTTAAAACTCTGTCTATTTCTTTGTCAATACTTTTTGCAACAATAGTTAAGGCTTTGAATTTTGAAATTATAATAAAGAGCTAATACGTGTTATGAGATTTGAGATATTAGACAACGGGTTAAATACCTATAATGAGAATCTGAGTTGCGAAGCAACGGGTGGCCCCTCTAGTAATTAATTAAATAAATAATTAAATTGCCATTAAATTTTAATTAATAAGGCTTTAACATTTCTACTATTCAATAATTGATGAAATTCTCATGAAAAATTAACAATTTCTTTGAATTAAATTATTTGGAAAATATTTTTATTCAATTCATTTGGTTTTATAACATTTAGTCAAATTCATAAACGTATTATAAAAACTCAATATTAATTCAACTTTTAAAAACTGATAATTAAAATCTTTTCAATACTGTCTTCAAATAATTACCAAAGAGTAAAAATACTGTATAATAAACTTTTGTGTTTTCGATAGTGGAAAATAATTTAAAAATTTGAAAAACCATTCCATGAAAATATTTTTTTAAAAATTTAAATAAATGGAATTTAGTTTTGGAC
>JAQGAN010000479.1:0-10694 GCA_034697745.1 Nothrus palustris
GTTTCAAATAAATTGTTTGAATACAAGTATAAATAGGAAAATTTATAGATGTTATTAAATTTAAAAAGTTTATGAATCAAAACTTTTCCAACCAAAGGCTTAGATAAGAAAATTGATGCCAAATGTCTGTTAAAATTAATTGTTTTCGTAATGATATACAGTATAAGATATTTTGATTTTATTCTGTTATAAAAGTTAGTGAGAAAAAGTTTTTTGCGGATTTGTTGGGCTGAACTCGAGAGTCGTATTTTAGTATTTTTGCAAATCCTATTCAAATGTCTATTTGGTTTGAGGCTATTTATGATCTATCAATCATATGATACGGTTTATCAGAGATGAAAAACGATTTCTCTGAATGCAAAATGAGTTTGTATTATGTGAGAGAGAATAAAAATGAGACCATTCGCTCATATTTTGATTTATCTCTTCAGTTGAGTAAATATCTTATCTTAAGTTATTTCGAATTATTCCAAACTTTCGTAATAAATATTCTAAAAGCAGTGCAAGAGTTGAACCTAAAGAATAAAAAATAAGAATCATTTCTTATTCATTTCTTAAATATTCACAAATAAACTTTTGTAAATGTATTAAAAGGACTAAAAAACTGGATATATTATGAAAATTTTAGTTGAATTGAGATCTATTTGAGTTGATAAATAAAATATCGAAACTTACTCTTATGACCCAACCCTGGAATCTTAGCAAATGTTTAACAGACATCACATGGGCTTAATTTTATTCTAATTAGTAATAATTTATGAAAACTTGAAAATTTTACTTTAGAAAACATTAAACACGTATTGATTGTGAAAGCAATAATTAAAACTGAGTTTTGCCAATTTTTAATAATACTGTCTTAAATTCTAACACATACTTATGTCGTCGCTGTTCGATATCTTAATAATGAGTTTCTTTAAATAAGTTTATTATCTATATATGCTTATAGATTGGAGTTTAGATCAAGTTTAAGACTAGAGTTACTATAAACTTAAGGTAATGTCAAAAGAATGGTATGGAATAAGAAAAAAATCTTCGTATACCAAATCTGATGATATATTTAAATAAAGCGAATAAAAACTCAGTTTGACGTCTTTTTTATTTTTTGGATATCTCTTATGGGTTTCGAGATATTTAATAATTTGTAAAATTTGAGTCCATAAACTCTATTATAAAATTTGAAATTTCAAAAATTAATTTAGACCCAACCCCCGTGAGATAATAAGATGAAATTTTTTTGGCAGTCTTAGGGAGGCCTAAAGATGTTTTTGGGAAAGTTTCGTTTGGAACCGACAAAGGTTTTTGGACAATTGAACATATGGACTATAACGCATGGAGTTTAGCTCGAACTGGAGTTTAGTACTTTCAATAATAGAACGTCATTACAAATATCCGATTGTAATATGATTTTAACGCAATTACAAGCAATTGTCACACATTTAGAGGGCACACAAGTCTTTAGGCACAAGTCTATGGAACACAAAATTACGAACATATGAAAAACGGTTGATTTTCGCAAAATAATTATTTAATATTCTCACTCACTCTACCAAAATACATGTGTATACCGAATTTGATCGAATTCTGAGGTGAGGGTACTTATAGTGAAATTATGTTAAATGCCAATATTTTTCCGACAAAGAGTTTCAACTTGTGTCCATTTTATAAGCAAGCGATTAATTTGACAATAAATTAATAGAATATGATCCCTATTATTAAGCATTAAAATGATATTACAATAGAATATTTGTAATGACGTTCTATTGTTAAAAAGTTCTAAACTCCAGTTCGGATTTAGATTCCAATGCGTTATAGTCTTATATGCATTATATGGCAATTTTCCAAAAACCTTCATCGGTTCCAAACGAAACTTTCCCAAAGGCATCTTTAGGCCTAAGACTGCCAAAAAATGTCATTATATTATCTTTAGGGGACGGGGTCTAAATTAATTTTTGAAATTTCAAATTTTATAATAGAAGTCTATGGACTCGAATTTTACAAATTATTAAATATCTCTCAAACCTTAAGAGATATCCAAAAAATAAGAAATACGTGAGTTTCTATTCGCTCTATTTAAATATATGATGAGATTTGGTATACTACGATCTTTTTCTTATTCCATACCATTCTTTACTCTCAATTCTCTTTTGAAGACATAGTATCTAATTTTTATTTTTTTAATCGAATTGAATTAATGAAAATATATTTTTGAATTAATGAAAACATATTTTTAAAAGTATTGGTTTTCGTAATATATTCTCAAACTTGGAAAAGGAGAAATTATGACTTTATTAATCTAAAAAGATTATATTAGATAAAAATGTAATTTTAATTGTATAAATTGATTTTTAAAGAGTAACATTGGACTCATGCTATGACCAGACAATATACTCCAGCAGTAGGGGGGCTAAAATTTGATTGCGCAACTTTGATAGGCTTAATGTTAAACATTTCTATCTAGGGGGCATTTTTGATTTACCCCTTCTCATAATCCTGGGATTGGCCTAAGCCTGCGATTATATATAATTTTGCTCATGTTTTCATAATATTAAAGCATATTTATTGTTATTAAAAATTGTGTTATTTGTCTCATTGAAAATGAATAATTCATATGAATTTGAGGAATAATTAATTTAAGTAATTATTATTATTAAGATATTTATGAGTGAATGAGACCTGAATTTTTAAACGACTTCTTTCATCCTTTTGTATTATAAAAATCCATTCAATACAAAAAACAATTAAAGAAATAAAAGAGAAAATAAAATATCTTCGAGTCTCATAGAATTTGGGATGAAATCTAATTCTATCTTATTTCAGGTTTTATACATTATATATAGTTATTGCAAACTTTTATTATACGCTACAATATTTGTTTCTCTTTCGAAATGATAGGTCTTAAACTTGAAGTCTTGCTCATTATGTGAAAACATGTCTTTTGCAATAAATGTATTATAGGTTTGCTTTATTCTGCATACAGACTAGTTTTCAAAAGTTTTGCTATCATTTTATATCAATATAACTATATTTATAAATTGCAATTGTGTAAAATGCTACCAATGCCACCAATGCTACCAATTCTCAATTTGTTCCCTCTATTAAATCTGTATATATTAGACATATATTAGGCATGTATTAGGCATGTATTAGGCATGTATTAGGCATGTATTAGACATGTATTAGACATGTATTAGACAAATAAATTGTAATAAAAGCTAAAATAAGTTTATTTTCTAATAAAAAGTTTTACTATCAAAAAGCAATAATTAAAGAAGAATTTTCTTTTTGCTATAATTTGTAATATATTTGACTCATTTATCGATTGGGAGAATTAGACTATTTTTGTTGATGTTATTAACGTTATATAACGTGTATGTCATTAGTAACGAATATAATAGAGTTAATATTCTATTTTGTTAATAATGTTAATAATGCTATCATTACTTGGATAGTGCCTGACATGCGTTTGTTTTCTTTTGGTGTATATATATATTACAGATTTGATTAGATTATAGCTATCAGAGCCGATCTACAAAATCTTCATTGCAAAACATATGCCGTTAATTACAAGAATTGAACTAAAATTATCATTTTATTCCTTTTTTCATATAATGATAATTTTCATAAATTTCATATAATGATGAAATTTTTTATATTAGTGGAAATTGTGCTCTTCCTTAAAGTGCTCGTCAATTGCTCTTACATTTGATTTGGCTTTGGCTAAGGCTTTTATCGAAGTGAAAGCTCACTTCAATGACATTGCATGAGATTAACTGCACTCAAATGTAGTTGATTCGTGTCTAACTTAATTTTGTTTCCTCCCTTTCATCACTATTTTATATCAATCTTAAATCTCAATCAAATGGATTTTGAGCAATAAGTGCTGTTTTATGTGTTTATAGATCTTGAATAAAAAATTTTGCTGAATATGCAAATTATTGATAAATAGATGAGTAAATTTATTCACGTTTATAAGTAGCTTAATATTAGTTTATATAATAGAGTATATTTAGTTTTGTTAATATTAGTAGAGATTCGTATATAGGATGTTATTAAAACATTTTATAAATTGAAATAAGTATTGAAGTAAGACTATAATCAACTATAAATGTATATAAAATACATATATATTGTGCCTCAGTTAGTTAGGGTAGGGATATTTTCATTTCACACAATGTCATAGTGAGGGTAAAGGGGGAATATTTTTACGCATTAGGTATGTGCCAAAAACGCTCAAGTTTATAATGTTTAGAATTACGATTTTGTAGTTCATTTTATTAGAGCTGTACATAGGTATGAAAAACCCAACGCATTTCTGCCATTCATTATTTCTATTGAAAATTGATGGGTGCGGTGCGTATCAGAGTAGAAGATAAGTCCTGCGGTGCATCGCGAAGGCGCCTGCGTTACGCCATGTCACATAGTTTCAATCGCTGTTTATGTACTGTACGTTTTATTTTTACAACAATTTATCCCCCCATACACCCGCTCTTGGGCATCTCATTTAGAAAACTGATTTTATTTTGGATTGGTTTTGAAATGAATTTTCATTAATTCAATTACATACTGAAAACTAAAACATTAATTTTACAATTTAATATCTATTCAAATGTCTCTTTATTGATAATTGCTTTTATAATCGGTTTTCAATGTATTTTATAGCTTTTGCTAACCTATACAGAAAGTCTGCTTTTGTATAATTTGCAGCAATATTTTCTCTTTTAAATCCAAATTTAATATTTTATATTTATATAAATCGATGAAAAAAATCACTAGAATTTGGAAAAATTATTGATTAAATGAGACACTTTCTCATAGAGTAGACAAAGAGAATTGTCTATTTGAAAGTGAGTCAATTTATTTTGGCTTTTTATAGATTTAAAATTTTGTTATTTTTACATTTTTTGATTACATCTCAAGGAAATCGTATGATTGAGACTCAGTTTCTTACATACGACTGATCTATACTCTAAAATTTTTATTTTGTTTATTTTTATTATAAAACTAAATGTTTCGCTAAATAAATCGACATTAAAATTGAAGTCAAATCCAACTGTAAGGTTCATAAGTTTAAAACTTATTTAAATGATATGAATGACATCTAACATTGGTTTATAAGCTATTATGCGCTTGAGTGATTGAGTCGGAGAACGAGCCTATGTTTAGGTCTTTATGAAACATACATTTCTCTTGAATTGCTAAGTAAGAGAAGTTTTTATTAGAATCAAAATAATTGCTTTTTCTAATTGAAGCAAAAAAATCCGCTAAACTTTTGTTAAAATGACAGAAAGACCGAAATGATCATAAGTGAAGTAACATTGTTTATATTTAAAGTTGCTATTTATCTTCATCTTTGATGACTCACTCTTCTAATCTTTTATATTAAAAGTTATGCTTTCAATTTAGTTAAAAATAACACGATTTCCGATTTCTTCAAAAGTTGCAGATCTTGGATAACGAATACTTTTTTAAAATAGGACTTCAGTTCTAATGTAGAGCTTCAATGAATAGATTGAATTGATTTCGGTATACATTTAAGCGCTTCATGATTTCGCCGTAAGTTTGCGCCAAGTTTTTAAATTACATAATAATGTCATCACTTGTTGTAAATTAGAGTATTTTTAAACTAATGTTTACAACGCAGGCGTTCTTTCTTTTAATATGAATTTCATTCGGTCATAAGATAAGTGAATTTGTCTAATGTTTCGCTTTAAGAGCAGTTCTCAACGTCTTTGAGATTATAAACATTTTGAGATTTGGGTTTTAAGATTTAATTTGAAAGTTTAAGATTTAATTTTGAAGTTTAAGATTTAAAGTTTAATGTTTAAAGTTTAATGTTTAAAGTTTAACATTTAATTTAAAGTTTCAAATTTAAGCAAAATAATTAATCTATCAACTTTACTGTATAAATAACTAAGCAAAACTCAAATTTATCTGTGTTTTTTACATTACTTATTTTGTACATCGTGTTAATGATTGCGTGATAGAGCAGTAGTACTCTCTATGAGAAAAGCTGCTCCACTTCGATGCAATTTCTGCTTATCAATAATCAATCAATAGTAGAGTAGAGGAACAGAGCTCGAGACTAACCTCAAAATCATTATAGCATCTCAGCCACTATCAGATGCGCCTAAACCTATCACAAAAATTAAAATGATTAAATGCAAGTAAGTTTATTATTTGTTTATAATTTTCACTTGCGTTTTAAGTAAACTTTTAAATCATAATAAATATTTCTAATTACAATTTACTTTAGGAATTAGTATTAATGATAACTCGCATAAAATTTTTCAAATGACAACATAATTGTTTAATTATTTATGTAATATTGCATCAAATAATTTTGTAGTTGAAAACAATATTTAAATTTAATTTGACTTAATTTTTATCTACAAAAATGGTTTATAATTACTTAAATTTTTTTTCAATATTTCAAAGTTAAATGAGTTGAAAGTTTGAATGAAAGCACTCAGGCTCGTGAGAGCACAACATAAAGCTTAATGAGCCCGAGCCCTCGCTGAGCCTAAAACTATCATTACTTATAAAGCATGAACATGAATGTTTTTCTGTAATAATGTCCTATCATATAAGGCTATCAAAAGAGGCATAAGACGTTATTACAAGAGCGCATTACTAACCATATTTGATGTGAACCATTAATCACATCCCACCGATTGCCAATCGCTTTATTAGCTACAATTTATTTCTCCGCCTCTCAATCTTTTTTACCAGATTTTATGATTCAATATTTCAATCATTTTGATTAAGCTTTGATTCTTCGTTATTAATAACAAATTCACTAATTTTACACCAAATTAACTATTATTTTATTGAGTTTTTAATTTCCGCAATCTTTGAAAAGTGGAAGCTCTCAAACACTACATTGCGATCTTTAGGTTACAAAAACCAATCATAAATTTGAACCATTCGTTTTTAACCATTTAAAACCAAACTTATATAAAAGTTGAACTAAACTTAATATAAAAACTAAATTCTCTTCGTAATTAATAGATTTGGTTATAATTAAATAAAAATTGCAAAAATATCTTATTTAAGAAAGATTGAACTTTATTTTACTTATTACAAAATAGCATAAGCATATGATACTTTAGTATTTGTTCACATGAGACAATTAATTAATACGCAAACAGTTTGCGTGAAAAATGTTTGTTTCAATTCTCAGGATTAAAAATTGCAATATTTCAAGAGTTCTTGAAACTTGAAATTAGTTTCTGACGCAACTACTGTTCAACACTTCAAATTAATTTCATTGCAATCTTCTGTAAAATTGTTTTCATTAAATGCGCCGAAGAGTACTCTCGCTTCAGATACCAATCAATTTATTTATAAAAATAACAAATATATAAATTCAATTTTCCAATTCTATTGGTCAGAATCAAAATAAGTTTCGTAAAATTTCAAAATTGCTTTCATTTAAATTCAAATTAAACAAATTGGAACTTATATATTGAAATTTGTGCCACATTTATATAAGGCAGAGGTTGCCAAGGGGAGTGTGCCAGAAAGGGTTATTGGTGCAGTATGATAAAAAGTTGTTACTCCTCTCCTCTTGATTAAAAAAAGATTTTATTTTTACCAATTTTCGAGTATTAATTTGAAAATACACTCCCCTCACACCCCATCTGAAATTTAAAAATCAATATCTGATACCCGCTCTTGTTATTGTCTTATACTTTGCTCTTAAAACAAAGAAATAATAACTATAAAGATATAGAGTTAGAAAATGAATTACTAGTATTTATGAAATCCTATTGTGTTTAAATGTGCTTCAAATTGACATTTTTATTATCTATTGATTGGTTTTATAACAATAGTAGCCTAAGTTGTTATTTTGAGATAAGAGACCAGGATTTTTGCTAATTTGAATGATTTAGAAATGTGTAAACCTATAGCAATGGCAATCTTTAGTGATATCTGTAGTGATGGAGGTTTTAAACATCTGTATTTACAGAGTAGTCAATTATTATCTAAAAAATTGGAAATTGGAGAGCAATTGAACGGTTTTAATGTTTAATTTTTAAAACTTACTTCTGCTCAATAAACCATACATTAGACTATTTTAGCAGAACTAATAGCAAACTGTCAATTGATGCTCAAAGAAGAGCAGTTAATAGTGATTTAACACTCAATAATGGTTTGGCTTCTTTTTATGAGATGAGTGTAAAATTTTTATTTGTTTTACGCCATTATATCTTAAGCTTTGTTTATTTGCTTTAAACTCCTTTTTATGTTTTCTTCTCTTAGTTAACTATCAAAAAGAATCACAAATTGTAATAAACAGTCCTTCTTTGTCAACTAAGTTCGCATTTTTGGCTACTGTTTATTGCCGACTGTCTTTAGTCGTTAATGCTTTTTATGGTAAACAACTATTTCATTCTTTATTCACTTCAAACTATTTCTTTCCCATCTTTTCATTTTTCTTTTTTAATTAATTAATCATTATTTTAAAAGATTATTAAGTCATTCCTTAAGAATATTAAACATTCCTTGAGATTATTAAGCGATTCCTTTTATTGTTAATCAACTCATTCGTTAAATTAATTCTAAATTCACAGAAATAAGTTATAGACACAAAAATTTAAGATACAATAACAACAAATAATTGAATTAATACATTTTATCTACTGTTGCTTTGTATATCTTTATAATACTCTTATCTGATAATCTAATAGGGATGAATTAACATTACAGGACTCGTATAGCGTTGTAAATTAGTGCCAATCATTTTGTATGTTTTTAAAATGAATTAGATATTCACAAATTGAAACAATGGAAACTAAATCTAGAATGGATCAATTCATTTGTGATATGTCATTAACTTTTATAATTCAAAAACACTGTACACTGTACTGTACTGTACAGACAAGGAATCTATTCCTTTCCTCTGAACCCAATAGTAATTTTGATGACACAATTTTTTGATTAAGTCTCTATCAAAATTTGATACTAATATTAGTTATAAAGTTTTTTTTCAATATAATAAGTCATTAATAAGTTTATATTTATCAAAGAAAATAATTCATTAAATTCAATATTTTATTTATTGTGTAGTCATTATATTAAGACATGCTTTCAATTCATTTATAGCTTGAATTTTTTCAATATTTAAGCATAATTTTAATCATTAATTAATAGTTAAATCAACAAAGAATAGATTAGCTATAAATTAAATATAAATTCATATTATGCTTTAGTATTAAACTAATTGAATTTATAATTATATTAAAAAATATGCCTTTGATATCAATACATTTTCTCTCTCTATTGAACTTAGAATGTTGTGATAGTCTTTATCAAAATGTGAATCTGGTATGACATGAATTAGTTTATAATTCATAAAGATTTACATTTCAATAAAGACTTTATCACAACATTCTAAGTCTTATCAAAATGATTATTGAGTTGAGGGGAAAGGAATAAATTCATTGTCTGTACGATATTAAAGGATTATTTGACTTAAGCAAAGATAGGAAACATATTTTAATCAGTAATTGACAAGTTTTGAATATATATTGAATTATTTATTATTTATGAAAAGCGTGAAAACTACACATTTTCATTTATACACATTTATTTAAATTAAATGTTTGCCATATTCTCTGACTTGTTCAGTGTTGAGCTTATGTTGAGATTGTATTGATTTAGAGTTTTCTATTTCAACGAAGAGCTATTTTTCAAAAATATAAAAACTAAAATTTCCGAAATGCAAAAATGCAATAAAGAAAATGTTTTTCAGGCTCATTCTCATGTGGACACACATTAAGAAACTATAAGTTCACTATACTATTATTAAGATATAAATATTTGTACTGTATATCAGGTATATCAATGTATTCAATATTAAACATAGATTTCAATCTTATTTATATTATTTAAAGAATATTCCTAAATAACTTACTTTAAATTAAAAGACATTTTGCATCTTTAGTTTTTTTCTTTCTATAGTTATTTTTAATGGAATATTAATAAAGTGTTTTGTTATTTTTCATTTTAAAGCAACCGAAAGACGAGTGATAGGCATTTTTAGCTCTATTTCACGGTTTGTGCTTCTAATTGAACTCTTTTAAGAAGTCTTAGAAGATATAATAAAAGATTGTTCGGCAAAAATTCATTTAAGATTTGATGTAAAAGGTATAAAAAAAATATTTTGCATTTTAAGCCATTCATAAATTTTAAATAGAGCTTTAAAACAAGTTTGCAGCAACTTCTCTCTCCTTTCTCTATATATCTGTTAAGTCATCTTTTTATTGGTTTTTCTCTCTGACATTCTGTACATCTCTTTCTTCTTTTCCAATTAGTTTTTCGTTGAAAACTTTGAGAATAAAGATTTGATCCTCTCTTTAATTACGAGCAGTTTCTATACATTTGCATTTAATGAAAGCATACGAATAAGGAATGCCCGCTAGTTATGAAAGAACAAACAGTGCGTTTTAATGCTTCTTTTCATTGTAAGTCAACATTTTTCTGACTCCTAATATCCAAATTCTCATCTCCAAAATCCTTTATTATTTCTATTATTTCATTCTAATTTCTTTTATCTAACTTTTCAACACTGAGTTTCTCTTAATAACTATTATTAATAAATATTTTCTTTTAATTATTCTAATTTCTAAATTAATAAATATTTTCTAACGCTTTCACTCATCTGTAATATTGAATGGGCAGAGTGTATGGGG
>JAQGAN010000480.1:0-10694 GCA_034697745.1 Nothrus palustris
CAAACATATCAGATGTAAGCTCCGAATTTAACCACTTTTAAAACCATTGGCGCTCTTTTTGAATACAGTTCTTAATAATTTTTTGAGATAAGCCTTATATTAAAATCGAAACATTAAAAAAATAACTGCAAATTCGTTTTAATTAATGATAGTTTGCATTCATATTGAGAAAGTCATTAGAATAGTTAATAGCATAAAATACTCTAATTTGCTCTGTTTGGGCCCTACGACCCTACCATAATCAGCTAAATTTTGGCCCTAAAAATCCTATTCTTGATTATAACTTACATTAAAGACATCTTAAATAAGTTATAAGATAACAGAATAATAGATATAATTGATTTGTATCAACTCTGAAAGTGCATAAACACTTTAGCCAAAATATATCGATTGATTTAAGTTAACTTTGTATTTGTTAGATGTTTGTCACAAATATAGGACTCTATTAGTTTTGACTATCAATGAATGGATAGAGAACAACATTTTTAAAAATCTTGACTGCATTCACTTTAACTTGACATTCACTTTATTCTCAACACAAATGATTATTTAGTCCAACTCTACTCCATTTCATGTACCAAATATTCATTTCATTGCCACTCCATCTCCACTCCATGGAGTTGGAGTTTAAACTTGGTTTTCATAAATCACACACTAATATGAAAATGAAAACTAGTCAATAATCTTGTTTAAAATTATCAGTATAAATGACTTCATTTGTGAAAAGATTTATAAAGAAATATTGACTAATATTAGAAAAAAATTTAAAAGTTTATTTATTTAATTAATTTAAGTTTGAAGTAAAAAATTTACAAAAATTTGCAATTTATTTATTTTTTTTTTGCTTCAAAATCCATTTACTTCCATAAAAGTTAGACTTACTCTTGTTTTTTAGTAAAGTGTAATAAACAAAAAGGAATAAAATTGATCTCTGCTTTCATCGAATATCAGAATTATAGGAATTATAGGAATCAGTGTTATAACACTTAAGGTTTATGTGAAGGAAGATTAATGAGTTGGCCTTCTCTTCAAAACCCGAAGGAATATTAAAACATCTGATTCACGAAAAACTTTTCAACTTTTTTCAACTTTAAAATTGTTTTTGATATATCAGAAGACTTACTAATTTTTAGATAAATTTTGATTAAATATTTCTTAAGAAATAGAAATTTAAAATTTAAATCATTTAAGATTTACGTTAGGGATGTTTTTCAAAATCAAACAAATTTTAAGAGTAATTTTAATGCAGTCGAAACTCTCGAAAAAGATTTTTAAAAATAATACCAATTCTTAACTTATTGTATTTTCAGTCGACTTAAATATTTTTGAATATAAATTCTGTAAAACACAAATTTTTTGTAAGAATTGATATGTAAAACACTTCTACATATGAGAAAATGCAAAGCGAAACGCGAAATGAATTTATTCAAATATTATACTTTATGAATGGATTAATAGGATAAAAACCCATTAGGATAAAGGATTAATAGGCAGCTTATCAGATTAATCAGGGATATCTAATATATAAAATTAGTGTAAATAAAACAAATTAATTGAATAAATTTAAAAATTTGTTTTTATTAAGAGTTAACTAATTAATTAATAGCAATAATGGATAGCAATTATTTAGATCATAACTATTATTTATAACTATTCAATAAGTAATTTTTTGAATTCTCATTATTTTGAAGTAACCGCTATTGGTTTATAAGTTTTTTGTAAATTTAAAACATATCCCTCTTATGAATATTGCATTTAAAATACTTTATCATAAATTTTTTTCACGTTTCGCATTACATATTCTCATATTATGTTCCTATTAGTATAATAACGAACATTAGACATATTTAACAAATGTTTATCAAATTGCATATAATGGTTCAATTTGCATATGAATAATATTAATCATATGAATAACATTAATCATATGAATCACAATTAAATGATACCTAAGGGAAGAACTGTTTAGAAAAGTTATAAAAATTTCAACAATTTGGTTTAAAAATAATGGTATATTTTGTTATATTACAATTAATATGTTGTAAGAATACAGTAATATGAAGACTAAAAATTCTACATTAATAATTCTATTGCATAATTACAATTAAACAATTAATAACATTTTCAAAGACTAAAGAATTCCAATTCATATAAAGAATATAAAATATCATATGATAATTGTTACGGCTTAACAATAATAGATACGGAAATTATTACAAAATGCCATTCATGAAGCTTAATTCATGGCTTAGGCTCATCCAGTTAACTCTGGTGTATACCAAGGATGCATACCAAAGATCTATACTAACTTTATACATTAAATGTTTAAGGCTTATTCTTAGACCCAGCTTAGACCGTACCAGAATATATCTGAGTCCGGGCTTCCATTTTTATTGGATTGATTAGGTTTGGAGACTCAGATATTTATCGCATAGTTTCGTATTGGGCGAACTTTCAGGCGGTCCGCCCGAGAATTTGGGGCGTTATATAAGGATAGGTACAATTCCAATATTAATAATAGTTTATATGCGACAATAGTACCCCCACAATTATTCCCCTTCTAAATAATGCCTGTCTAATACATAGATTCGTAGTCATAGTAACGTTGTATTAAAGGCAGGCATTATTTAGGAGGGGAGTGATTGTGGAGGTGCTATTGTCGCAAATACTGGATTATCAATAAATAGTTTCTTATTGAAATGGTAATGAAATAGGCAAAGGAATAGTCGCATTTTGTTAACATTGTTCCTCTGACTGGAATGGGAGTCCACTTCTCTTACGTGGAATAATGTGCTGACGTCTATACTTATATATAATAATTAATACATTTATCTTTAAAAAAAGTCAATTCCGAAAAAGTGTGGCTCTGCTAGCGAATGACTCTTATGCCATAGTATGACAACTCATCAAACGCTTTGTAAACACTTTTAAGGGTTGAAACAGTTTTGCATTTAATGTTTGAAATTGAGTTCATTTAATTGATAACTAAAATGTTGAGCGAAAGCCTAATTAGACAATCGACTAATCAATGGGAGGGTAGGTATCCATTCATTCAATTCAATTAAATATTTAACAAATAATTTGTAAATGCGATCGACTTTTAATGACATGCTATTAATATTTGTTTACAATTTGTGACCAGAACTGAGACGTCAGGCCCGACATCACGAAAATGAATTGGACTCTAAATTACTCACTTTTAGTAAATTGGTTTCACGTGATGTCAACAGAGATGAAGAGTTGAGTTTCACTTCCATTAATATATCAAATATTGTTAACTATTAATAATTGACATTTTATTGATTATTTGCAATTATATGAACAGATCAGAGGCGAGTCCACTAATGGTCGCCTCAAGAGATAGTTTCGAAAGAACTAACTGTGAAATCGACGCCTTATTGACTTCGGTGAGTGAGTCTGCCATTGCTTATGCTCTCAATGTTTATATAAATATCTGATAATTATATAAATAAAAGCTTTTATTCATTTGTATGTAATAATAATTAATAAATAATTATTAATTAATTAATTAATTAATTGTATGAATGAATGAAAAGTTGACGCAAATAAACGATGAAATGTCGAAATATTGCCAACAAATGCAAAACGCGTCCGCAGCCATGTATACACTTCAGAGACATCGAGAGATACTTCACGACTACACCAATGAGTTTCATAAAACACGTAATAATATAGAAGAACAGCTCAATAGAGAACAATTGTTAGGACCGGTCAAGAAAGAGACGGGGTATCACTCATTCAATGCTTATATGTCTTGTCTTATGTCTTATTGAATGTCTTACAATTATTATTAATATTAATTTAATTTTTATGACCAATACTTGATATTTGATTACAAAAGAGGATTTCGGACGACAACTAACAAGAAAAACGATCTCTATATGAAAGAAGACCAACACATTAGAAAGTATTGTATTTTATCTGTTAGTTATTTTCATAGAAAAGTCCAACTATTAATCCATTAAATGATTAATTATATGAAAGTTCCGAGATTTTGGTGGACGAACAGATCAATATTGCGATCAGGACTAGAGATCACTTATTAAATCAAAGAAACGCATTCAAAGCCATTCAAACACAAATGACAACTCTTGCGAGTACTCACATATATTCAAACACAATTTGAATGCATTTATTATTTATTGATTGTATTTTCAGATCGATTTCCAATGATTAATAGTTTGGTTCATAGAATTAATATCAAAAGGAGAAAGGATTCCATTATATTAGGAGTTGTTATTGCCATTTGTATGACTTTTCTTATTTTGTACATATTTTAGTCAATTAGTTATAGTTGTTGTAAATAAATATCACATAAAATTTGAACAATTTTTTAACTTAATATTTTTTATTATATTATAAAAGTTTAAATGAATCGTCAATTATGTTTGGCGTAAATCACAGTCTTGTTAATTAACGGTAATTACACCGACTATTTTGTAAATGAAAGTTAATCTATACTAAAGTTAATGTAAATTGAATTATATTTACAATTAAATTGCAAAACAAGTTAAACTAGAAATAAAACTAACGTAAATAAAACTATTATAAAACTAATATTAAGCATATATTAAGACATTATGAGTAATACTTATAGCTAAACAATAAGAATTGCCATTTGCGACCCTTCTTATTGTTTAGAAGTTAGCTAACAATCATGAAAATGATGGCCACATAAGAGCCACGTCTATCTTCCAAATCAAATATTCATTAATGAATTGACTGAAAGCACATTTGGATTCCCAATCGTTGTGCGAATTGACAAAATCTAATTTTATCGACTCTTCAATTGGATCCAACTCTACGGGCGTTTTATTCGCGGCCAACTCAGTGATGGAAAACTAGAAAAAGGTTTGACAGAACTGATAATGATATAAAATATATTAAATGGAAAGTCATGCAAATCAGTAATCAATTAGTTGATTGCATACAAACGAAGTATTCTATTTGGTTGTCTTCCAGGAAAGAGTTTGTCTTCAGGTTCCCTATTGATAGGGCCCTCGACTGGCAGCTCATCCTTTTCGTTCTCAATAACCAATTGATTATGAATTGAAAGCTTTCTTTGACAGGAATTATTGATCAATTGCTTCAATTGATTGATCTCTTCCTCCAACTCAATGACACGAGTCTTGAGATTATTTTTTTCTAACAAAATATTTCTGAGTTCTGCCAATGAAAAGGGTTGTTGATTTGATTCTTCAATTAATTGGATTTGTTGTTCGCTTTCCATATCTTTGATATCATTATTTGGTGGAACCAAATGTTGTGACATTTCTATTAAAGGGTTTAATTGCAAATCAGCCTTAGTTTCAGTCGAGTGTTTGCCTTGAATTTTGTAATTTTTTAACCGACGCCGTAATTCTCTATTCTGTTGCATAACTGTCTCGATTTGGTCGTAAAGCTATTTATAAGATATAAGATATAACACAAATACATTACATTTATATTAATTAAACTTCCATTTCTACTCTATATATAAATACTATTTTCATTTGTTCTCAAAACTATGTAAACAATTGATAAATGATTTGAAAAAAATACTTTTTCTATTTCTTCATTTTTAGAGTCCATCTCTTTAGTTAATGTTTGAATTTTATATTCACTTCTATTGATTGATTCCTTCAAAGATGTAATTTCAGAGTCGATTTCCATTTGTGCCTTCATTTGTAAATCTAAACCAATAAAACTATATTAATATCAAATAAATGCATATTTGTATAAATAATAATTATATGAATAATACAAATATCATAATAGTATAGAATGGATGTCTCTACCCGTCAACGACTGAGAGAGTGTCCTCTCTTTGTCGATGAGACAATTGGTGAGTTTGATGTTCTCGTGTCTCAACTGATTGACGAATTGAGTCAATTGGAGGTTTTCCTTCCTCCAGTTGTCATCAATCAACTCCATGTCCAACTCATATCTGTTATGGTGTTCTTCTTTGTCTCTCTTGTATTGTTCCAATTGATAAATATTGAGTTTAAGTCCGTCTAATTCTGAGTCGATGTCATCTTTACGTAAAGCCAATACTTCCAAATGCTCTAAAACTCTGATAACTTTAGGCATCAATGACTTGACCACATCTGAACCCAAATTGTCAATTATTTTCTGAAACTCATCGCCCACTTCTGCGGCCAAATCATAGACGTGTTCCACTTCGATGTCACCCGACTTGCGGTCCATTGAACTGATTTAATGCAATTGAAACCACTTTTGCATACAATTTATGATAAGCTCAGAAATACATCAATACATCAATACATCAATACATGGATTCAATCTTTATATTAATATAAAATACGTATTGATATACACTATTTGTTAATATGAAATATAAAAACACATCAATATTAATATTATTATCAATTTTTAATAAATTTTGATTTTATAACACCTTTATTGAAAGACTTGATTTTTTGAGGAATCAATTCAAAGATAATTATAATATATTTATAAATTAATTGAATTAATTTTACGGATAGAAAAGTCCGTCAATATTGACATAAGAAAATCTGACACTCAATTTCTGTTTACTTTATTGATAAATATTTTATAAAATAAGTGTAAATAAAATTGTCATTAGATATATTCATATCATATTACGTGAGCTCATCATATGTTAGTACTCAATGAGTAATAGTATTACATAATAATTGTAACGCACAGTAAAAACAAGTTATAAAGTCTAATATATTTATACGGTATATGAATTTCAATATTCAAATAAAATAAAATAAATTAATGTTATGTTAATTAAATAATTGTTTTCTATTAAAATCTAGTGCAAAATATATCTTTTTTAAGTATGAATACACAATATGTGTTCAACTTTTATAACTTGTTTTGACTGAATGATCTAAACCAGCAGTTCCCAAACTATGGTACGCGGAGCTTTTTTAAGTGGTACGCGAGAAGTATAAAAACTGTTGGGGGTAACCCTAACTTATTGCTTTATATTTTATAATTTTATTTTGTTGATTTTTAATATTGTCACGACTTTTACACCACAATAAAAAAGGTACTTAATAAATTTGTACGACATATTTTCGAGGTAGGTGGTACAGAAAGTCGTATCAAATTTTGTAAGTGGCACATTAACACATTGGTACATCAAAAAAAAGTTTGGGAACCTCTGGACTAAACTTACATTTAAATAAAAGTGTGTTTAATGTTTAAAGCGAAAAATAGGTGGCATTCTCTTAATAGTGACACTCACGACATGCGCAATCTTTTCTTACTTTACTTTTAAAAGTATTTCTATGAGTATTAAAGCCTTTTCCACTTCCTTTGGAAACACAAAACGTGTTAAAGCGTGTTAAAAATGGTAAGTTTTTATTTCGTAACATTTATTTATTAAATATCAAAATTTTAAAGTTTAATATTCTTTAAAACTTAATATTAATACAACTATTAAATAGAGAATCAGTAATGAATGAATTCATTTAAATTAACTCACAATATCATATATCAATGTTTGTATTGTTGACTGGATTAGAGTCACCGCAAGTTTTCTGCGCCAAGACATGGATCGATGGCTTTCACGCCGAAGAAGAGAAGTCGTAGACATCGCGGAAAAGTGAAGGCATTCCCGAAAGACGATCCCAAACGAGCCATTCATTTGACGGCTTTTATTGGATATAAAGCGGGAATGACTCACATCGTGAGGGAAGTCGACAAACCCGGATCTAGTAATACATTATATTATATTATATTATATTATATTATATTATATTATATTATATTATATTTGTCTCAATTACTAATAATGTCCTGTTTTTCGCATCAAAAAGAGGTTAATAAGAAAGAAGTGGTCGAAGCCGTCACTATTCTGGAGACACCGCCGATGGTTATCGTCGGTATTGTTGGATATATCGAAACCCCGAAAGGCTTGCGAGCCTTCAAGACTGTTTGGGCGGAACATCTCAGCGAAGACTGCAGGAGAAGATTCTATAAGAACTGGTAATTAATATACATTCGTTGCAATAATGCGATTCACTGACTCTCAGTTGTGCTCCTCTGAGACGGTCTTTGAGGCCATTCAAGAGCTCTTCTGTCACAGACTGAGTCTCCTCTGGAATAGAGTTCTGTTCTAAGAGACTGTCGTCTAAAGAGATATTGATTTTGTTATTCCATAAAAGGTATAAATCAAAGAAGAAGGCGTTCACTAAATATTCGAAGAAATGGTCGGATCCGTTGGGCAAAAAGGAGATCGAAAAAGATTTGGCGCGAATGAAGAAGTACTGCAAAGTGATTCGAGTGATCGCTCACACACAGGTTTGTCTCACCATTGAATGTTTATCCAAATACTGTATATCTTTTGCTATTATTTATTAACTTTGTTAATGATGTATAAAAAGAAGTGTACAAAACACAACTGAATTATATTTGACGATAATTTAGGGCGGACTGAATTTTATATATTATATATATATTGCTATTACGTGTCTTTATAAGTGATTTATAACTATTTGATTATTTGATTGAAATATCAGATGAAACTCATGCGAAAGCGTCAGAAAAAGGCTCACATAATGGAAATTCAAGTGAATGGCGGAACTGTTCCGCAAAAGATCGAATGGGCGCGAAAGCACTTCGAAAAGCAGGTCTCCATCGATGAGGTGTTCACTCAGGACGAGATGATGGATGTGATCGGCGTTACGAAAGGCAAAGGCTATAAAGGAGTGACCAGTCGTTGGCACACAAAGAAGTTGCCGCGAAAGACGCACAAAGGACTGCGAAAGGTTGCCTGCATTGGCGCGTGGCATCCCAGTCGTGTACAGTTCACTGTCGCGCGTGCGGGTCAGAAGGGATACCATCACAGGACAGAAATGAATAAAAAGGTTTATCGAATTGGCAAAGGAGGCAAAGACGCCAAGAATAACGCCTCCACAGAGCAGGACATCACTGAGAAGACCATCACTCCTATGGTATGCCATTTGTGCTCTCTATCCAAATACTGTACATCTTTTGTTATTGTTTATTAACTTTGTTAGTGATGTATAAAAACAAGTGTACAAAACACAACTGAATTACATTTGACGATAATTTAGGGCGGACTGAATATTATATTATATATAATATATTTTTATTATATATCCAACACTTGTACTAATGCTTTACTCAATTGTTTAACCAAAGGGTGGATTTCCTCATTATGGAGAAGTGAATTGCGATTATCTTATGCTTAAAGGATGTACTGTTGGACCCAAGAAGAGAGTCCTCACTTTGAGAAAAGTAAGTTTTCTAATCAAATGCAGTTTATCGCCAATGATGTTATCCATTTAGAGCCAAATAATTAAATTATGAAAAAAGATGATCTTTGAAATGATAGGACTGAGGCGTTTATAATTATATAAAGCATTTGTATATTTGATAACTACGTCTACAAAAAATAATTATAATTTATAACTAATTTCAGTCACTGTTGACTCAAACAAAACGTTCGGCTTTGGAGAAGATTAACCTGAAGTTCATCGACACATCCTCTAAGTTCGGTCACGGAAAGTTCCAAACGCCTGCAGAGAAGAAGGCTTTTATGGTAAGTGATGTCACTCATGCTCTCACTTTCTTGACTTTTATGATGAATGCAATTAAATGACAACTAAGTTAAACAAATGCAGAGATCCATTGCTGCCTTCCTTCTGATCACGCAATGAATAACTCTTATTTTGTATATTTATATGTTTTCTAATCATTGAATTTACTTTAGGGTCCGCTCAAGAAAGACCGAATCAAAGAAGAAAAGACCGTTTAAACAACATTTTTATTATCTTAATTAATAAAATGTTTTGAATCAGAAAATTTGTATATTTTATTTGATATAAACTTAAATGAAGTGCACTTTAAATATGAAAATGTTTAGAAATATTGTCTTAATTGATGTATTGTTTGGTCAACGCGTAAAGGCGTAAACAATGATTGCCTGATATGTGAGATAAACAATAATAAGTAATCGAAACACTTCCAGAAGGCCTAAACCAATTGCAGACTTGATTAGAAACCAGGATTTACTTCGTGTTGTCCTTTGAGACCAATTGGAAACATGTATTTCATAGTAAAATACAAGCGAATAAATGAGGAAAAACATGAAACTTGTGATAATATGTATTTTGTTGTTTCTCAATAATTGGTTCATAACTGGTATTATTCCAGTTTTTTTGGTCAACTTTTCATTTCTCTTCATTAGTTTTAAGTTATCTTTCAATCTATTCATAAATTAATTTATAATTTTATTCAGAATTATCTGTTATTCACAAATTTTATGCGAAATACAGCACTTGGTTAACAACAAAACTGTTTTGAAATTTGAAATGATGTTAGATAAGAGTGTCTACAGTTGAAATGTATTTTTAGATTTAACCACTTCTACGTGTATATCATGTAACGCAAGGGCAACAATATGTTAGGATTAAAAACTACGGAAAGTTTTAGCTTTGATTTTTATAGACTAAAGGATATGGCAGTAAAGGAATAGCATTAAATTGGAAACAAAAGATCGTTTATATTAAGTGAGCTAAAACTTATAAGTAGTGAATATCGTTTTCGGGCAAGTAAAAATTTAAAAATCGGCGGGCAGTCTCCGGGCAGACCGGAACAATTCACTATTTCGGAGACTTTCGGCGGGCAGTTTCCGGGCAGCAAAAAATTCGAAACTTTTTCGACATTTAATT
>JAQGAN010000481.1:0-10690 GCA_034697745.1 Nothrus palustris
TTCTCAAGTTATCTATTTAATTAATTGTTAATTTAAACAATTGCAAACTCAATATTAGCTAATACCAAAGAGTAGAGAATATAAGAGAGGACACTCCTATAGGAAAGATGGGTATCAAAAACAGGCGTCTCAAAAACACCACCTTTTAGATACCTGGAGAAGCACAGCATGAGAGCGCTCTATTCAAAAAATTAACATTTTCAGTTTTATAAAATTTTTGAAAAAAAGAGTAAAAATATTTGTATCCGAATGAGGACTCGGACCACTAACATTAATTATAAAACAAATATTATTGCCAAACACGCTTACCCACTAGACCAATGTCCACCTAATATAAATATTTTAAATAAAACTTCTACTGAAAAGTGAAATGCAAAATTAAATTTTTTTTGAAAAAAGTCTGATTCCGACGATCAAATGTCGTTGTTTTTTTTATACCTAAAATTACTATTCACTGTCCTATCTTATATTTTCTAATCTTTGCTAATACTAATGAGCATTCTTGTTTAATATTATTTTTTCAATTATTTTTCACAATTTCAATCCAAAAAAATGTTATAGATATACAAATTCCAACTAAAAATGGTCCCAAAGCAGGCTTAATTTTAACAACATAATCCTCTTTATCTTCTTGATTTGTAAATTTTCTATCTTTATCCTCAAAATATTTGGCTGCATATAATTTGATTATAATAAGCCATTTTTTCATAAGACCCGTTTCTCTTGCCTCATATAATCTAAAGTTTAATAAACTAATTTTAGAATATTATCAATATTTTATGCGTAATAAATATAATTAATTTATTGAAGACATTAAATAACCTTAGAAACCCCGCACTAAGTTCACTAAGCACGTATGCAGGAAAATCGTGTTTTTAAACCCTCCCAAACTTCGTACGCAAGTACAAACTTTTTCAAAGGAAATAAATTAATTATGTATAGTAGGCTCAGGCTGGCTAGGCTAGCCTGAGCTTAAGCTCAGCTCGAGGGCACTTGCCGAGCCTTAAGCTCAGGCTCAGACTCGCGGAAATTCGAGCCTAGGCTCGGTAGGCTCAACACATTAAAAACTATTTATCTCAGATACTAAAGTTTATAATAAAAATATTATCCAAAATCACGTATGTTTAGCAAAATAAACATATAATTAAAACATTTAAATAATAGAGCAAATTTATTATACTTTTATATACTTTTAAAAGGTTAGACTCAGGCTCAGACTCGCGAAAATAAAGCGAGCTTAAGCTCAGCTCGAGGGTTCTTGCTGAGCCTTGCCGAGCCCTGAAGCTTAGGCTCAGGCTCGGGATTTCAAGCCTACTATACATCAAATACTATACTTTACATTGAATTAGTTATCAGCGATAGACTACCACTGTAAAATAGTTATTTATATTTTCTTCAAATTAAATATAAAGGGGTCATAATTTAGGCATTTTTGTGTCGGCGTTAGTCAGTTTTAGTCAGCGTCAACATCTTATCAATTTTAAAAAATCATGCTACCCAGCTAATGATGAGCAAATCAGGCTCAGGCTCATGGTTTTCGAGCCTATGCTCATCATTATACCCAACAGGAAGAGGTTTCTATGTCCTGCCCTCACAAAAAAATTCTCATTTAAAAATATATCACATATTCTAATTTCATAATCATCTAATGTAAAAAATATTTAAAATTTATTTTTTAACAAAATAATTGTCACAAATTGTTGTTTGATTAAGCTTATTTGATATTAAATTTAAAATATCAAAGTTTAGTTTTTAAAAATTTGATTTCAAAACAAATCTCACATATTATTGAGCACATCAGCTACTGAGTTATTCAAATTTTTGTTAAATATAAACCCATTCAAAACAGATATATATGCTTGTCTTGCTGCATGTTTGTTTTTTATATTATCTGAAGAGGTCTTTGCCATTAATACATCACTAACTCCCATTTGTGAAATTAAAACGTGAGTTCTTTTATACGCAATTTGATCATCAATTTCATCCAGCTTTTTTAGCAATTCTATCACATCGCTATTAATCAAATAAAGCAACAACACTAAAAAAGGGATCTGCTTCAACAACAGGATAAATGCCACCCACAATATTTATAATTTGTTCCACGTCGGCATTAGTTGATATTCTCGCAATTGAGTTTATAAATTCAGTGATAGCAACATTACTAAAATATATATCCGCCTCCTTATAAAAAAATTGAAATTAATTCAAATTTTTTAATTAAACTAATGAATAAACGACAATAAACATCAATCTATAGAATAAAAAATTTGTAGTTGCTCCTTTAAAATTATAATACTTATCATTATCATATAACCATTCTAATTTTAGCTTGAGATACTTAAATGAAGCTCATGTTAAATTTTAAATAGTTATACAGTAATACCTCGATAGAGTGAATCTCTTGGGACCGAACACTAATGTTCACTATAACAAGGTTCACTATAAAGAGGTAAAGTAGTATTAGTTTGTTATGATTGGGATCAAAATCCTTATTAACACTAAAGAGGATTCACTATAAAGAGATTCATTATAACGAGGTATCACTGTAAATGATTATTAGTCATAAAAGTATAAGAACAAGATTTTGCTCTTCAGTTTGAGCTAAAGTCAATAGTTAATGAACTTCTTTAAATACATATAGCTTTCCTACATTGTTATAAAGAGCTGCAAAACCAGGTCCAGCCGTCTCATTATAGCCATCAATTTTTAAAATTGTTGTCGATTCAACCAGTATTGGAATAGCTCTATTGGAATGATTAACTTAAATTTTTTTACAATCTAACATAAAGTGAGTCTTATTTTTAGTTTAGTTTTTACTATGTAAATTTTTAGGCAATGATTATTTAATTTCATATAATCAGGTTTGTTACAAATACTTACAAAAAATGGGTTCTTTTCATTAATTCTTTTATTATGAATAAATATGGCGAACATATATTAAGTAATCCACCCTTTATCTGATTAAGAAATAATGTGAGTATTATCATTCTTAAACCTACTGTACAGTCAAGAAAAATAAAGCTTTCCTCTTATCTGAATCAGATCTCAATAATCCTTTTGATAAGACTTCAATTTTATGATAAAGTCTTTATCAAAATGTGAATCGAATATTAATTGTACCAAAATTCATAAGTCATATAAGATTCAAATTTTGATAGAGAACTAATCCTTGTCTTATCTAAAGGATTATTGAGATAAGAGGAAAGCTTTATTTTTCTTGACTGTACATTAATTTCAGTCAAAAATTATTTACTCCTTCGCTATAAATAAAAGTAATATTTCCCTTAGGTATAAAATCAATATTAATTGGCAAAGGAACCCCATTTTCAATCATACTCCCGTCAAGACATTCTAGATTTGCCAGTTTTTCTTCCATATCTTTATTTCAAATAATAATGCAATTCATTGATATAATACAGTTTGAATATTTATTTATTTGAATGTTTATTACACAAGAATATCTTTATTTTCCTAACTGTAAGAGTTCTTATAGAGCTATTATATTAAGCAATATTTTTAAAAAAATTCTTATAAAAAATATTCAAGTAAAGAATTTCATGTAGCTTTACAGCTTATATACTAATATGAAAATATAATATCTTGTTTTGTCTTTTTTTCGCCACTAAAGAAAGTTTGGACAATTAGTATTGATTAGCAATTATAACGAAACTTGTTTTCCTATAAGTTTCGATTAGTTATTCATAAATAAGAAAAATCTTTAATTAAAATTGTCTTTATATTTATATTTATTGTATTAACTTATTTGTCTATTAATAAAATCAATACCACATAACACATTAAATTCCAAACATTCTCTAAGTATGTTATAGTCGAAAATAATTAAATATGATGATAATATTTAATGTATTATTGTATTAATGAATTATGAGAATAAATCATCAATATAATTTAATGATTTATTTTCGAAGTTTCTTACAACTATTACATGGTTTAATAATAAATTTATGCATATTTTATTATGAATGGAGAAATTTCATTTACAGAACTCGGGCAAAGCATCACATACAATTATATTACAAACTAATATATTTTTCTGTTTTAAAAATTCCTGATGTTTGTACTTCTATCAAATTTTATATATAAAGAGAGCAATAAATAAGTTATTATTTGGTAAGAATTTACATTGATATCTGAAACCATTAAAAAATTGTATACAATTCAATTTTAAACAAAATGTTATATTTATAGCACTTATCAATAGCACCTCTCAATATTAGATAATTAATATAATTAAAAGCACACGCATCACACACTAGATAATAATGGGCATTCTTGTTTATAACAATTATAGAGCTTTATCCGCAACTTTTGATTTATCTTTAAGTTTGACAAACGGTATAATATACATAAATCTGAAAATAGGCTTTTTGTCACTTTTAGCAAAAGCTCGTAAAAAAGCATTATATACTTGTATCAATATAACGTTTGATAATGTAAATTATTTTGTTATGACTATAAATTATTTTAAAATGGATGTAATACAGAAAAGAATTATATTTCAAATCTTTATGGCCTAAGTTTTATCTCACAATGAAATAGATAAGGATATTTACGCTATTAATTTTAGTAAATCCTTTTTAATCAACGTTATAGAGGTTAATTTATTAGCAGTAATAAAGATAATTGCTTTGGACTTGTCATCGGCAACTATCAGGGAATTAAGTATTGCTCAAAATTATATCAATCTAAACATGGAGGCTCAAATCAATTTTACTGAATAACTCATTAATTTGAAAACAAATGTTTATTTACCTTTGATGTTTATTTTATTATTCAAATTTTTAACAATTTATTAGCATTTTTCAAAATTTAAATATATTTTTAATATAAAAGATTCTAAATAATTAAATGTTTCAATAATGTTACTTTGTATTAAATTATAAATTGGATGCAAAAAATATATATTTCAATCTTTCTCAAATCAGTTTTAGGAATTAACAAATAATATTTTTGATTGAATACTGATTGATGACAACTTAGAAAATCAAGTAAGTTGTTAATTTATTATTAAATAATTCTAATCTGTTAAAATTAAAAGTTTTATATTTAAAATTTTAGATTTTCAGCTTTAACTTAATGTATCTAAATTATAATCTGTAATATTATATCAATATTATTAAAACATGAAACGACTTGCAATTATATTTTTCAAATATATGAAAGTTTTTAAGACAAAGCTCACTATTTTTTAGAGATCGCCCCAATAAATGGATATGTGGATAAATTTTGCTTGAATATAAATTTCTCAAATCTCAAGTGGTATAAGTAGTATACACGGTAGCCTGGTTGAGGGTAGCCTGACCGCTCCGCCTACTCTAACGTAATAGTCACATGATTGGACGCCCCGCCTACTACTGACGTAATAGTCACATTCTTGTTTACGGTAGCCTGGGTATGAGTGAAAATGGTAGTAAATATGAGGAGCCTAAACATGAATGAAAATGTAGTAAATAGTAATTACTATAGTTACCTAATTGTACACATAAAATGTGTTGACTTGATTTTGTTAAACCCGACCGCTGCTATATGCCGGCTGAGCCGGCATATTATATGGCGCCGCTTCGCGGTGCCATAAGTTTTCCTGTGTTGGCGTGGCATTCTGTAGCATACTAAATAATTTTAGAATATATTGTAATTTGAGTATTTTAGCTTTAATGCTTTGTAAATGTGTAGAAGTGTTCTTTATTGTTATTATGAAGAACTTGAAAGCGTTATAATAGTAAGTATTAAAACAATTTGAAAATTTTTAATTTTTTTAAACACTCAAATTAAGCCTCAAATGCTTCACAGTAAATTACTTTATTCTTGCTATACTTCCTCTTTATTCTTTAAATCATTCTATTTACTATCATTCATATAACTAACGTTAGAGTTTATAATTTTTTAAACTTTTTAAATTTTATTTTATTTTAACTTTGAATGTTTTAAGAACTTTTTTGAAAACTTTTATATAGGAAGTTATTCTTAAAAAATGAATTCATTCTTTTTATAATTCCTGTTTATTCTCTAAATTATTCGATTTCCTATCATTTTTACACATTTTATGTGTACAATTAGGTAACTATAGTAATTACTATTTACTACATTTTCATTCATGTTCAGGTTCCTCCTATTTACTACTATTTTCATTCATGTCCAGACTCCTCATGCTCAGGCTACCGTGTATACTACTGGTTTAGCTATTTATTCTTACAGCGAGGGTTTGCAACTGTATTTTATTTACAAAATAAACTTAAATAAGTTATTGCTGGATAAATAAAAATATTGTGAATTATAATATTTTTAAATTTGATTATTTATTCAATTTAATAAAATTCTTTTCACACATTTTTATTTATATAAAGTTTAGATAAGAATAAAACATTCTTTAACTTATAAAATAAATTGAAACATAGAATTAAAGATAACAAAAGTAAACGTTTTTTTCAAACAAAGATAAGTTTTTAGCAGTCTTTTCAGTAATAAGGACTTTAGAATTAATAGAATGAAAATTTCTCTTATAGTTTGATAAATTGAATTCCCTATTGTGTGTTCCAATGTGTAAAAATGTTATTTAATTTGCATTGTTCAAATTTCATTTCCTTTTTGACAGGGAATATTTTTGATGCTATGAAGTCTCTGTCTTCCTCATTTTAACCCTCCCCCAATACTCACTTATCTCTGTATACAGTAGACTCTCTATGTAATGAATCACCTCATATAGTGAACGATAAAAAATGTAGAATTTAGTTCAGTCCCCATAGGGCTAATGTTAATTATCTCCGCTTATGGTGAACTTCCGATATAGTGAACGGATTTCTCTTGCATCTGCCCGTTCACTATAACGAGAGTCTACTATATAATACATTTGTAAAGCATCGCGGCTGGTAGTGACAGATAAAAGTAGCTATATTGCACAGTTCTCAGTTTAAATGTCATCTTTATAATATCATAATTATACAATCTTTATTAATTTATGGTTTAAAATTTCGTCTTCTATCACATTTAAATGACAATGACACCTAATCTAAACATTAAAATTTAGATTTCAAAATGATACTACCAACTAATTAAATAAGTGTATTAAATATATAACTTTCAATTTTAACATATATAATGGTTTCATTTTAAAGAGTTTTTTTTATAAAGACGCATATCAGTAAAGAATTTTTGGTTATTAAAATTCATTGAAATTATTTTATTTATATGATAGCGAAACCTTAAAATACTTTCATATTAGGGTTGCCTACTCATCTCTAATGCCAAAATCTGGAGAAAATGTACTAAAAGCTAATTAGTTATATAAATCAAAGGGACAAAGAGACAAATCAGAACCCTTCTAAAATTTTGAGCAAGCGTAAAGCTGGAGAGTTGGCATCTCTATTTCTTATGTTTTTTAAGTTACAAAATTTCTAAGTTTGATTCGATTTTTATTAAATAAATTCAATATTATAGAAGAAATGAAGAAATAATTATTAAACAAAAAACAAAATTTAACTAAAAAAAATCTAATTGCAGATGGCAGATGATATCTGTCTAATTATCATGGCAGATGATAATAACGTAAGGTTGTTAAATTCTCAAATGCAAGATGATAAATGGTCTGTGGTAGTATCTTTTTCGCTTTACGCCTTTTGTACTCCACTATTCAAATTTGATACAATAAGGAAGAATTATATAGTTATGCTTATGCAGGGTGTAGTTGCATTAGTACTTGCAATAATAAGCATAATTGCAATAGTAAATTTGTTCATTGAGTTAGACTTTATACATCAAAGAGGATCTCTGAGCTGGTTCGCACTCGGATGCATTTGTTTATATATTTACTATTTTTTGATGATAATTAATATATGGATTAGAAAGGATGAAATGAACAAATTGGTAATTGGCTATCAATTTAATTCAGAAGTTGCTATTGATATAGATGAGACTATGCACCAAATATTCAAATATATTTTCCGTTTATTTAAATCTTTATTCAAAAAAGAAATCCAAAACAAGCAAAATGCCATCAGGTTTACAAAATTAATTGTTGCATTCCTTTTGATTATATTGACTTATTTGGTTGGTTTCGGGCTTAAAGAAAAGTATTTACGAGAGCTCGACAAAGAACTTGAGCCTTTAGATTTTGATGTTGTAATATGGTTACCAACTTATATATTTTTCCTGAATTCTGAAATATTTTTCATAACAATTTGTTGGATGATATGTTCGAGATTCAGACACTTGAATAATTCGATTAAAAAACTTCAAGAGGATAACAATGTAAATTTGCAGAAATTAAATCTTATTATTAAGTGGTTTACTAAGAATTTAGAACAAATAGAATGCTTAAATAAAATATTCAGTCTACCAATGTCAGCTTACTTTTTAATTAAGTCATTCACACTTATATTAGCACTCGAAACACTGATTCAAGACTATTATGAAAACGTGCCTGATAAAATACTTATTTGCTATATCTTCTTTAATATTCATAGAATTGCAATTGCAATATATATAGTTAAACAAATTAATGATATCTCGATTCAAGCTTCAAAGACATCAAAAAGAATGCACTCATTATGTCTAACAAGTAATTTAGAAGAGCAGGATAATCATTTTAAGTATATGGTATTAAACATCTTTATAAAATAATGATTTGTCGTTATTTAATTTCTTATATAAATCTTGATTTTATAGTATTCATACATTTGTAAATCTGGATATTTATCAACCAATACACATTTCAAATTACTTGGTTTATATGAAGTTAACGGTGTATTTTTAACCTGGTTTATTGGATTAACATACACTATTCTATTAATATTTCATAATCTTAAGCCATTTAGCAACGATTCAGATAATTCTAATAACTTTACTAAACTTTTTAATTAAACCTTTCGCAATACTAAATTCAATAAATCGAATTATAAACATATTTCTTCTAGATACTTTATTAACAAAGAATGCATACGAGGGTTGTAACTGCTACTCAAATCTTATTAATTATCTCAAAATTTTCAATTATTACTGCCACGGTATAAATCTAATCTACAATATTGTATTCATATTAAAATTATTTTAATCCGTTGCATAGATTTCAAACGCTATTATAGTATTTAAACCTTAGTTTGATATACATATGTGGGCTTCCAAGTCTGAATAGGCGTCAGAGATTAATAACTTTAATGCTAAGATATCTACCTCTGCGCAAACTCATTATCAAATAAATCAAGAGATGTATAATAATCTCTATAATTCAACATTATTATTTGAATATTATTATCAGAGATGAGAATTACTAACAAAAATTACCCATTTTTTAATTACTCAATTACTCGCGTTGCCGCTCAAGTTAATGTTGCATTTACATAGTTTTCATATCGACATAGTTTTTACATTACATACAGTATAAGAGTATTCACATCATCGACTTGAGCGACAACGCGAGTAATTAAGTAATTAAAAAATGGGTAATTTTGTTAGTAATTCTCATCTCTGCTTATGACATATGAAGAAGCAGTTAAGTTGTGTTCACAATCAGAAAGTGGTTCAACACTTATAGCAATTCATTTCAAAGAAGAACAAGAATTTATTGTGAAATATATGCATTTTTTGTATACAGACTTATCAGGCTCGCAGGCTGAGACGTGAGCCTAAGCCTGAGCTTAGATTCGAAGCTTCGAGCCTACCGAGCTTATGCTCGAATTTCCCCGAGCCTGGAGCCGGAGCTTCAGGCTCGTAAAGACCCCTTGAGCCGAGCCTAGGCTCAGCTAGCTTCAGACTAGCCTGAACATACTATACATCATTACAAATAAAGAATACTTATAAGCGCATAAAATTGAAAGCTATTTTTGATTGGTATTTTCATCAATTGAAAATCAGAAATCAATAATTATTAACATTTTTAAAACAGTATTACAATGTATTATATCAGTTTTTAGTGTTAAAACAATATCCAGTTAACCCCTATTACAAAATTATAATGTTTTAATTTGTTTTGCGATGAAAGCCATTGCCATGTAATCGTGAAAAATGTTAACAAGTGATAGCAATTCGGGCTTTGCTGTGGTGGAATACCCGCCTCTTTATTACTGACTATTTGCGATCTTAAGAAAGAGCTGAAAAAGGGATAACAAAAATGAGAGCCGATCGCTAATAACTTCTCTTCCAAATTCATTTTGTATAGTTTGAGTTTGATAGGTGTTAATTGTTCATTATTCTCACTTATTCATAATTCTCTTTTATCATTACTTCCAAATCTATGTCTCCCTCACGTAATAGCAATGGACTGTGATATGCGCTGAAAATTATATATTGAATCTAATCCTATTTTGTATTAATATTTAATTTTATAATTTAAGTTAGATTTGGAAAAATGATTCTGATTTTCTTACCTCTATTCAATTAACTCATTTTAAGAATCTCTTTAATTTTGTGTGTGTGTGTGTGTGTGTGTGTGTGTGTGTGTGTGTGTGTGTTTACGATATTATTATTACAAAAATTAAGTGTATTATAAGTTTATTGAATTTATTAAAAATCAAATTTTTCTAAAGTTTTAATGAAAAGGGCCACCTGCAGTAACTTCTTAAAAGGTTAGATAATCTCTAAAAATTATACCTAATACTAAGGTTTGGAGGCAAAATTCACTCCTTCATTACATTAACTTATAATTACATTAGAAAAACATAATTTATTATTAATATAC
>JAQGAN010000482.1:0-10672 GCA_034697745.1 Nothrus palustris
AATTTAGTTCAGATTTAGTTCAGATTTAGTTGATTAAAAATGTTATTTGTACGTTAATTTGTTCCGTTATTTAATTTACAATTATAATCTATCTATACCTTATCTTACGCTTTCAATGCACCTACTTATTAATAAGACAGAAAAGAAAAACTCAACCCCCCCCCCTTAAGAAAATCCTGGCTACGCCACTGGTGAGAGAATATCTTTAAATGGGTCTCAAAGCTAATCAAAGCTAATATTTATTAGATTGAAAACTCTGAAGGATTGCTTTATATAATTTTGTGAATTAGCACCTAATATGAAAATAATATTGAAATTAATTTTTAAAATTTGTAGAAAATGTTTGCTATTATAGAGATTATTGTACATCTCTTGATTTATTTGTTAATGAGGTAGATATCTATGCATTAAAGTTATTAATTTGTGAGATCTATCCCCTGAAACTAACAAACTGGTGTTCAAACCCTGAACTAAATGTTTGGTTCTCTGTTTTTACTCATGTTATGCTTCGTAGAGTTGTATTTTTGAATAAGAGATGTCAGAGTGAAAAGACCAGCGTGTCTTCATGTGTCCATACATGTGTTCATACACGTGTCTATTCGCATATTTAGAATTTTTAGGACTTAGGAGTCACTTTTAGTTAGAATGAAATAACTTATATAATCTTCAAATCTTATATAACGATAAGCTATAAATAACTATAAGTTGTTTTATAAATAGATTAAGATTGAGATCCACTGAGACATCAAATTAACTCTTATACTAAATATGAGTACTTATGTAGTGAAAAAGTAATATCAGCAAAAATATTACAAAAGCTTATGAATTGGATTAAGCAGTCGTTATTTTAATTAATACCTTATTCAGAATATTAATGATTTTGATTAGTTTAGAAAAGATTTAATACTAAATAAGATGAATAATGGCTTATAATCGGAGATTTATATGAATGTAAATACAGTATAAGCTAAAAATAGAGATAGGGTCATACTTGGGTCATAATTGGCACATTCAGATCGTCATATATAATGGTAGTGACTCTTCCGTCAGCGTTATTAAAAGTATGAGTAACTAAGTCGGGCCGTAAAATATCACCATAAAAATATTGAGTAACATTGCCATAACTGTCTTTTCTAACACTAAGTCTTCCTCTTGAGTCATACAAATATCTGACATCATAGCGAGCACTACGGGTTGCTCTCATTAATTGTCCGAAAACATTAAAAGAGAACTTTTCTTCCCCGCGTTGAATCACAAAACTCTTAACATCTGTAATATAAGGCGTTTCTCCAAAGCTCACAATCCTATCGCCCAAATCATAAAGAATGTCAATTCTGTTGCCCATGTATTGCATTGTGGCTAAGTTTCCGTTGTCGTCGTAGGAGAACTTCCAGTGGTCTCTTCCGGTCACTTCAATGAGTTGACTATCACTATCATAAGTATAGTTTTGAACTCTCACTTTACTGGCGCCCAAATGGCGCATAAATGTCTTCGACTGCGTGAGTGCGCCGTTTGAGTTGTGGTATAAATCCATACGAAAAACTTCTTTGTCGGAAATAACTAACGATAATTGTAGCAAATAATGAGACGCGTCAAAAGTCTTTGAATAAGTGGCGATTCCGTCGGTTAAGAAGGTCTCGTTTTGACTGCGATCGTAATATCTAAAGTTGGCGATGGCTTCGATACGACCCGTGCGTTGATTGTACGCGTAATCAATTGCTGGAAGACTTACTGATCCGACTTTGGCTGACATAAGCTTTAATCGACCGAAACTATCGTATTGATAGCTGAAGATTAAATTCGATAAAAGATAAGAACTGACAAATTTATGGGATTGTTTTGTCAGCAAAGCTCCATTGTATTCATATAAGAGGCCAACTTCGGAGTCTTCGTGTCTCCACAACTCTTTATTCAAGAGTCCATTTTTAAGATAAATCCTCTCTATTTTTCCGCCGCCGTAAACAATCTCATGAAGTTGTGAACGATTATTATATACATAAATAATTTTGCCAAAATCTAATGGAAACGCTTTCATAATAGGTCTGTGCTCTTCGTCAAAATATATCACATAATGGGCCGCATTATTCCCGGGCAGAGAATAAATCAATTTATAGAAACCAAGAGATATCTCTAATCGGAAAACATGTTTTGTTCCTTTTGGAGTTGCAATTGATTTGAGTCTCCCGTTTTCGTCATAACTATACATATATTTGCGACCACTTCTGAGCACAATCTTGTTGGGAGACATCTTTCCGTCTTCGTATGTATTCTTAATGCTTGTGCTGTCGGAGAATCTGATTTCCGACAAGTGTCCCATTCGGTCGTATGAGAAAGTTTCCGAATGTGAGCCCTGTTGCCAACCCGACAGTCGGCCAAATCGGTCGTACATCACATTCAGGGGTAAACGACTTTCTTTGGGAAGCCATTGAATGGGACGTGAAGAGTCGTCGTATTGAACAAATAGAAAGGGTCGCCGAGAGTTGTTATACAAAATTTCTCGGTTTGCGATCCAATCATATTCTACACTAAGATATTGAGTGTCGTTAATCACTAAAATTCTTTCAACAGCCGCTATATTCTTGTCTCTGTCTGTCCTTCTATTATATTTGAGATCATAATCCCAACCAATCCATGGCTTATGAGAATTGGATGAAAACACAGTTTGTCTCATTAAGACAGGAAACATACCCGCCTGGACGGGCAGGAAAGACAGCAGCACTTTGTGAGGCTGAGCCTCCCAGAACACACTCTCATGCCATGGAGTCTCCACTTCAACAGATCCGTCCAAATGAACCTCTGTTTTCAACTCGTATCCATTCTCATAAGTGGTGAATGAGCCGCCTCTCACTTTCACTATTGTATTCTTTTTGTGATTGGATTCAGACGAAGGATCGACAGCCGAGACGAGAGCCCCGTGTCTGCTAAAGTCAAAGGTGAGTTCCGTCACGAGACCACTCGGTTTTATAAAGCGAATGAGTCGTCCGCTTTGGTCGTAAATATAGAAGAATGAATGTCCGGCAGAATCTGATCGCGATATCAATAGACCGCTCGGATCGTAAGTGAATTTTGTGGTCAAATTGTCCGGATTTACGAACTGTTCTAAGAATCCCTGTTTATTAGTGACGACTCGACATTTTTGTCCTTTAGTGGTTTCGATTGTATGCAAACTATTGCCGGAGTCCCTAATGAACGACACTTTATTACCCGACGCGTCCGTAACTGCACTCAACTTTCCAAAGCTTGTGTTGACGTTATATAAAAATGTATATAAAGTTCTTCCGGTTATTATACTTTTAGTCATCACGTGTTGACCGTATTTGTTGAATGTATACAATTCTTGGCCGTCAGGAAATGCGATTTGAAATTCCAACTGTTCGTCCGGTTGAGGAATATAAGGCACGGCTGAGAGAATACGAAGGTTTCCCGCGTCAGCGATATGGAGAACACCATTACTTGTAAGAGTCAGTGCGGTAATTGATATGAGACGTGTGTCTCGCGCTAATAATACCACTTTTTCCTACAATTTAAATATAAAAATCTATAAATTATATATAAATATAATTTTTTTTTCATAATTTTCAATCAATTCTGAACATCAGTTAAAAAGAGAAAAGTTCTTCATTCAGTTCCTAATATTTGAAATTAAAAAAATTGAATCATTGATATGAGACGTGTGTCTCGCGCTAATAATACCACTTTTTCCTATCATTTAAATATAAAAATCTATAAATTATATATAAATATCATTTTTTTCATAATTTTCAATCAATTCTGAACATCAGTTATAAAGAGAAAAGTTCTTCATTCAGTTCTTAATGTTTGAAATTGAAAAAATTGAATCCAATTTATAGCGAAAGGGCATTAAATAAAATAATAGCTATAATCAATTTAAATGACTAATCAATAAATAACATTACCTCAAATTCATTAGGAGTTGCCATTATTGAAGCGGTAGGTAAAGCACAGGTGCAATTTTGAGCTGTAATGTCTCTACACATCTCTATCGGACAGTTCTGTCGTGTATTAGTTTTCTTTCCAGCAAAATGAATGAGTTCTCCCTCTTGAGTGAGAGCTCGAACTCTATTGACGCCATCGTCGGTCACTTCTGTGACGTAAAGTAATCCTTTGGGAAATTAAGTAATTTAGTCGTTTCCGGAAAAAACCCTTCTCTAAAGACTACCATAACTTACCAGTCGGTCCAAAAGCAAAGTTAGCAAAGAGTCCAAATTGCTGACTATCATTATGACCATTGGTTCGACCATTTGTAAAGACATTACGTTTATCTTCAGAATTCCTACAATAAGCAGGTTTTCCAGCAATAACCATAACTCGACGGTCTTGTGTCAACTTTAAAACCATGTGATCGTCAATAAAGTAAAGCAATCCCTCTAATGGATTAATGGCCACATGTGTTGGCCAATGCAATGCGATCTACAAATTCAATGATAAGTTTCATAAGTTTAAGCCATTAGTTTCATAAATAGATAGACACGACTAATGGGCAAATCATATTTAATGTCTCACTTCATTGACTGGAAGTGTTCCTTTGCAAGGAATTGGTTTCCATTGTTTTTGATGATTTCGGTCTCCAATTATTGTGTAAACGATTCCGTGATTGTCAACCATTCGAATGCTGTTCCCATCGGCGAAATAAAGTGATCCATCGGTTGAGAATGCGATTCCTTTTGGATATATAAGACGTGCCTCTGGAGCTGGTTTGCCATCGCCGCATCTCAACGAGTCGTGAGGGAAACAGCGGTCGCCATTGCCTACCACTACATCCAAATTGGATTCGGGATCTTCTACTTTATCGAGTCTAATAAGAATAAAATATTAAAATGTGGTTACATTCAAACCCTTCTTTGATTTATATATTCATTTATGAATGGACTCACGTATGAATTCGAAGAATTTGATGTCTTTCAGGATCAGAAATATAAAGATGACCATCAACTGGACTAAGCATAATATGGTATTGATATGATGTGCGAGAATTTTTATGCTTAAATACTGTATAGACTTGTCCTTCGGGTGTAATTCTTCTAATAAGGTTTGCGTCTCCGACATAAACACTCCCGTCTGGACCACTCGTTAAAGCGATCGGATCTAACAGTCGATTATCTCTGGCTAAGCCATTACACTCTGAACCACAGATGAGATTTCTCGGCTGTCCGTTTCCCATAAGCACTGATATGACTCTCGGCTGTTGTTTGAAGTAAACAGTAGTTCCATCGCCTTTTTGAAGGACTCCTTCGTGAAAATTATATCGATGGTGAATATCTAGATTCCAAGAGCCGAGTTCTGAGATGTCCATATCATAGCCACGCAATGTGGTGGAGATCGCTGTCCAGATGGTATGTCCGCACTGTTGATATACATATCCAACAAAGACTGAAAGAGAGATCAACAAAAAGAGATCATTAGCGAAAGCTTACGAGCAAATAATTACAACAACCTTTCGCAACGGTAATGCCATAAACTTTTTGCTTATATATATTTCTCTTATTCCAAGAATAAGTGTATTTGATGTCTGGATCCGCTTCGAATGTTTTTTCAAAGAGAATTCCTTCAATTATAATTCGTAAGAGAACTAAACGTAGAGTATTTGGTATGATTGATGGCGTCAACTGTACATGAATTGTTGATAAATAGCCCTGACTGTAACTGCTGTGATATACTAAGTGCAGATGTGAACCCGGAATGGCCAGACTCTCCTGTAGGACCTAATCAAACGTGAAAATAGAAGCTTTACATTAGTACAGAATCTCTATTATAATTTCAAATAAGCTTTTCTTTTAAACTTTTATGAGTTTGTGATTTCAGAAATTGTAGAATTGAATACAAAAATCTAAATTAATATCTAATGAAATGCTTATCCTTTAGGCCAGTGGTTCTCAAACTTTTCCATCTCACGCCCCCCTAATAAGGAATGAGGTACTACACGCCCCCAACCTATTAATGTGACTTACAATTTTTAATGAACTTTTATAAATCATAAATCATCAATATCTTGCGCCCCCAGGGGGGCACGCCCCACAGTTTGAGAACCACTGCTTTAGGCATTTGTTTAACATTTTTGTGATTCAGAATCACTGATATCAGAAATATTGGTGACTGACCTGCGTTTCAGCGATGACAGCGCTGTTGTCAGTACAGCCTCCCTGTGCTCCCGGACGTAGTGTTTCGTGAAGTATTGGTTTCATGAGATCGTAGTCATGATAGAGACAATGCGATAAACTTTGATTACGCTTCTTGTCAGAGATGATAATTCCTATTCCTGTAATATTTGATATAATATGACATTAATAAATGAATGAAGACTCTGTTGTAATAGAAGACCTGAATTAAAAGGATCTGAAAGTTCTCTTTCACTATCGTCTGGTGCAGAAGACATGACAACGGGATTTCGCATTACTATGATGTCATTCCAGGGAACAACAACCGTACGCTTAATGGGATGAAATGGATTTCTTTGGAATTGTAATGCAACAGCTCCTCCGCCATTGACCAATATATCAAACCTGAATACCAGTGAACAGTCCGAGTAATGAAGCGAAAGAAGAGAAAAATTGCACCATTAGATTGAGCTAAAGCTCTGTTCTGATTAGAAATTCATACCATCCATCTCCTCGTGTGAGCGTAAACCCAAATTGTGGATCAGTTGCAACGCTTACCCGAATCCCAATAAGTCCGTTGCCTTCACGACTAATAACTTGGCCGCGAATAACAGACACTCGACTGCAGAGTAGATGGAAATAGAAGTATAAGATATAGCGTCAAAGAAATGGCAAAATGAAAAGATTTATTGCATTTAAACTAAAATTGATGATATTTTTAAGTTTTCTTTCCACGATTTTTATCGCGCTATAAGAATTGCAGAGTTAATGGTATGAAAATAGTTGGCAATACTTTCTTCACTATTGCTTTCGATATATTATAATAAAAAAAACTTTAAAACTTTATATATTTAAAATTATTCGCCGCAATGGTTTACTGGACAGAATGATTAGATTTGTATTAAAATAAATAGCGCTATTAAACTGAATCAAATAGAAGCCTAAGTAGTCACTTAGTCGAGTCTAAGTAGCCTAAGTCGAGTATTAACTTAATTTCAAACTCAGGTCTGGGATATTAAGCAATTTTAACGCAAACTAAGCCGAAAAATGGTCAGAAATGGCTGAAAAGTTGCTTTAAATGGTCATAAATGGCCGAAAAGTTGCTTTAAATGGTCAGAAATGGCCGAAAAGTTGCTTTAAATCTAGTGAAAGCTTTTAGTTGAACTAAAAAGGCATTTGAATTCCATTTGAATTTGGTACTAAACTATTTGTACGATGAAATGGATTGCATGCTCACTATTAGATTGCACTACTACACTCATAAATGGGAAACGAGCCATCGGGAAATGTTTGCATCTATACAACTGAGACGGAGCAATAGCACTGCACATTTCATTTAAAATGCATTAGAATTCCTAAAGATAAGGCTCAGGGAATAAGTGGGGAATGAGACACATGAGAGAGAGTGGGAGAGAATGGCAGAGAGTGGGAGAGAATGGCAGGGAATGGGAGAGAATGGCTGAGAATGGGAGAGAATGGCAGAGAACGCCAGAATAGGTTTGGCAGAGAATGAGAGGGGAGAGAGAGTTGAAGGGAGAGAGACATTGAGAGAGAGTTGAAGGGAGAGAGACATTGAGAGAGAATGACTCAAAGAGAGTAAATTTTAGGATCGATTGTGGAGATACATATAACACAGCCAGAGGGGACTAACTAAAGCACTAATACTATTACATACAATGCGTAACAATGAAGGTATAAGTATTTGGGAGTTGAGTTACATACAGATAAATAGATAAGGACTCTCTATCATCTCATCAAACAAGACTAAAACGCAAAATTAAGAGATAGAGATTCACATTCACTGTTCTTAATGATGAGAATGAGTGCAATTGTGAGAATACATTCAAAAACACGATCAAATTCAGGCCATCACTAAAGAGCCCTTTAATTGAAAACAATATATAATTTTAATATAACAAATATAACATACATTTAGAATTATTTCCAAAAAGACATACAATATATGCACACAATCATAATTGAAAAAGGATTCATTAGGCAGTGAAGCCACTGTCGCAACTTTTTAATTAACGATTCATAACAATCGTATTAATGACATCTTTCAGTTTTTATGCTTTTTATTGCAAAAAAATAAGGCCAAAAAAACATTTTATTAGTTTAATCATATTTTTTTGAATGTCGCTTATTTTTTGCAATTAATTATGAGTTAAATTTTAGTTAATAATCAAAGAGAAGAGTATAGTATCAATCATTTATCGATCAAATAATGTTTGTTAATATATATAAATATAATACAGAGAAATGATCAAAGCATTTCTGCCCAGCGATAGCACAGCAGCGAGTCTTCACCTAAACCTAAACCAGACCTAAATTTTGATATAACTTTGAATATATATAGAAAAGACACAAAAGGAATTGAAAACATAAACTAAACCCTAAAACTGATAGTCTATAATAGAGGGAAACGAGTTATTGATTGGAAGATAACTTGTAAATCTCGGGTTGAAGCAATTGTAAGCTACTTTCTCCATTTCACTGAAATTCATTAGTTTAGTGGAGGCAGAGATACTCACCTCTGTTTGAACGCACTCCAAAACAGACTGAAGGCATAGACATGACAATAGTCGATGAATTATTATATAAATCGAGGGGAGAATAGAGAAGAGAGAAAAGAGAAAAGAATAAGTTCAAATTATAGCAAATTTACGCAAATAACATATCATTCAATATCGATTTTTTTCGAACTTCAAATACTCCTCAATATGTTCTTTAAGTGAAAAGTTTTCGTTTGATTAATGAAAGCAAAATTTCATAAATAAACATAAATTAATCTAAGTTTTAATATAACAGGAAATCGGAAATGGAGGAAATGAAGCTTCAATTTAGTAAAATTCTATTATACTAAGTATTAATATATAAAATGCTACAAATTATTATTACATCCAATCACTAACTACTAATCAAATTAAAATTAAACTAACGTTTAATGCAAACTGAAAGTCTATTTTTAAAAAACTAAGTTCTACTGATATATAATTATCAAAAATAAGGTTCACTACAATTGACTGATATATGCAGAGCATTATTGCATTCAAGCAAGCATTTGATTTAATATATGATATGATCAATGTTTTATAAATTATATGTTAAATGTAAGGCTGCATTATGTTTATTAAGCATAGAATATTTGACATATTTCTAGTTTGAGTTGAGTTGAGTTACCTAATAAAATACAGTACTTATATGCTATATGTACTCATATTATTGTGATATTTGAATAGAAGCGAGAATAGAGAGCAATATATAACTTAGTTCTCATATATACTCATACCATAGTTTATGTAAAGTACTTCATAAACATAACTTTGTATGAATTGTGTTAAATGGGGAACTGTTGTCGTTGACAGGTATGAAAACTTATAATAATTGACTGAAAGGCAGGACAGTGGCAACACTGCCGGTAAATTTTGAATAAATGGGATATAGAGATAGTTTGGAAGACTTGGAATAGTTGGAAGACTTGGGTTTGTAGTTAAGTAAACATTTTTTCAACACAAAAGAACTGAAAGATATTTTTGGGATTTTGAAAGAAAAATGTTGTATTTTTGAATATTTGTAGCATTAATGGTAAAGTATAAGTGAAAGAAAATCATATTTTTACACTTATAAGTATGAAAAAGTGTGAAAAGCTATTTTTTGCCACACGATCAACACATAATGCAGCTCAAAATAATAGAAATGCACCACAAGGTGACGGGATTGCAATTTGAGACATTAGTTTTAACGGCTTTTCAATATATTGCATGTGTAGTGATATAAACAGTTACATAAAACACATATAAAATGATGGGAACATAAAGGGTAGGGATCAGGGAAAAAAATTTTATTATTAGTTAGTTTTAAAATATTTTTTATAAGCATTTTATATTATCATGAAATGTAGTGCTCAAAGTATATCAACGTTTTTGGATCTATTATTATGATTTCTGTAGACCCACCTTAAAAGTAATACAATTTTATGCACAAAATAAATAAATATAAATACAAAAATTATATTATTTGTTCAAATTAAATAATTGCTATTTTTACAAAAATGTTAACCAACTTGAAAGCTAAGAAATAATAATTATTAATGATGTATAGTAGGCTCGAAATGCCGAGCCTGAGCCTGACCTTCAGGCTCGGCAAGGGTCCTCGAGCTGAGCTTAAGCTCAGGCTAGCCTCAAGCTAGCCTGAGCCTACGATACATGATTAATAATTATTTTGAGCGTTTATGCAATATATTTAATAAGTTTAAATTCATGCATGAATTAAGGCCTGAAAGCTTAAAAAGCCATATATAAGGTTAGCCACAGATGAAATGAATCTCAAGTAACCCATAATCCAGATGATTATACCTTTTGAATCGGATTTAGTTTGAGATATACTTTCAGTATAGTTACTCACCTTTCGGAATACTCATCTTTATGGGCATAACTCTGAACACTCGACTCTTCGATTAAGAATTTCATCTTTTGATAGAAAGAAGCGGTCACTGCCGGCGGTTGTTTGCGGAGTAATATATCCAACGGGTCGGGACTTGTTATACACATTAG
>JAQGAN010000483.1:0-10671 GCA_034697745.1 Nothrus palustris
TTATAAAGTGATCGGTTATAAGAAATCCCCGTTATAATGAACGCTTTTGGCTGCACCGACCTGTTCCTTATAAACGGATTTGACTGTATTGCAGAAATATTACTTACAAAAGATAGAATGAGACGCTTCTAACTTATAAAGACAAGACATTGTTTTGAATAACATGGCGTTTGATCTTATATTTGAATTTGGAATTAAAAACAAAGCAAGACTGACTCTGATTCGCAACTAAGTTATTATTTATGATATAGTATTTAATACGTATTCTATTGTAAAAACTTATTACATAATAATAATACGTATGCTTGGAATTTACAAAAAAAAGATTTATATCATAAAAATGCAATCATTGATAAAAAGTGACATGATGGTTTTTTCAATTTTCAACAATAAGAGTTGAACACAAGCATAAAAGTAAGTTAATTCACTCCCACACAAACATAAGACCGAATCTATACTCTTATTGTTAAACAAACATCAGAGAAAAGATCGATTAAATTCAGTGAATAAACTGCTGGGGGAAAACTTATTTTATTTTGAATAAATTCTTTTAAGTCTTAATAATAAAACTTTTCCGTTCCTGACTTCACGTGAACAAAGAATTGCAATTCTCTAAATGAATTAGCAAACAATCATTTTTAAATGGACAATGAATTTTATTTCTTAACAAAAGAATCTTTTAGATAAAAGTTTATATTTTAGATTTTGTCGATTAATTTCATAACTATTCTGAGATAACTCTGAGCTCTAAAGTGGCAGAAAATAGTTGATTACACCTTCAATCATAGGATGAATTCTTGCCATTGAGTTATAGAGAAAATTGTATTTGAATTAAGCCGGAACTGAAGTTGATGAAGACCGCGAATATTTTCACATTTGAAAAAGCATTTCCTAAACTTCATTACAAATTCCTTAATGGCTTTAGGAAGCAATTCTTCAAATTTTCATTGTTTTTGTATTAAATTTAGATTATTTTTAGAATGTTTCACAACTGTATTATTTGTGATTTGATGTGAGCCTTTCAAAACATTTCCTTTTTTGCAATAAAACTCTAGAGTTTAGTCTAAACTTATGAAATTTGAATTCAACCCTAAAGTGAAATAAGGAGACAAATTTCTTACTACTTCTGAAATTTAAAAATAAGTATTGGAGATTTAAGCAAACACTGGTATCTTCAAGTTTACAACTAAAAAATGCATTTATTTTTGCCCGAACTTGTATTACTTTCCCTCTGGTATAGAACTGAATGCAACCTCTTTTTTGAAACTTTATTCTAAAAATCACAAAATATGTTTGCATAAGAATTTAGCGAATCTTATGTTTAGATAGATATACATTTTATTGTTGGATAAATTACTGAATTTGATGGAATCATGTGTTTTTTTATACATGTGCCATCACAAACTCGGTCTACATATTATTTAAAAGAGTTCTATCTTTTGTGAGTTCTGCCCCTTCTCTCTCCACATTCTTCAATCCTAAGAGATTTGTCTTCTTTTCCAAATCTCAATGGAAGACTTGCTGCGTCTCAATTGACACAAAATATAAAAAAGTTCACTGATATTGTCGATGACAAGTTCTAGAAATTAGGTATTTGAAAGACATATCCTCAAAACTTTTCCCTTTAACAATCCTTTAGTTAAAATAAATTATACCTATGAGAAACTCCTTGACTCGAGATTTAAATTGAGCCGAAATGTGATCTCTAATTTGGTTTAGTTGAGTCTCTAATCAAATCAATGAGAATCACTTCTTTTGCATATAAGTTAGTTATACTACTCATGAAGACATATATTCTAATTTGATATAAGGTTGAGAAATAAGCTTAAAAAATGCCACAAATTATAAGATTTTCAAAGTAAATGTTAAGCACTCAGAAATATTAGTAAATAAGCTTCACTTTAAATAAATTGAGACAATTTAGATAATCTCCTAATAATATTCAATGAGCAAAAAGTACTTTAAATGTTAGATTTGAGTTTACTTAACCTCAAAAGTATAAATTATCTAATATAATAAATTAGACTTTATATGTATTCCTTACTAATAATAATAATAATACCCATTTCTTTAAATTCATATAATGCGTGTCTACTCATATTTTTGTTATCTCATATCAACTTTTTTTCATTGATATTAAATATTACGAATGTAAGACATTTGCTTTGCTATTCTGTACGTATCGTTTTCTGACAAGCAATGACTGACATAATATCGTTTTTGTGGTTTTTATAGATCTGTATTTACGATATAAAAAAAGTTAAAGTTTCGAAATTCCTAAGAAAAAAGTTGAAGAAAATGTTAAATATTTGAGCTTTATTTTTTTATAACAAAAGTGAATTATTTGTTTCTTCTGAATCATTTGCTTTAAATTGAATTTTTGATTTGAATTTAAAATTTATAGTTGCCATTAAAAGCCAACACCAACTATACAGTTCATATATGTTCCATCAATTTAAGTGGTTGTGGCTCTTGGAGTGAAGTGAGTGATAGTGTTCAATGTGCAACACCTCCACAATTGCAACATAATTTTCCTGTGATTAAGTTCGAGCAAACGGACACAATCGGACAATTAAAGATGGTATTGCCACGAATTTCTGAAAGATTTGGTGTTATTTCTTGTTATAGAGTATTTGTGATCAAACTTCCATTTGGATACACACTATCGGATTTCCCATCAAATCCTTCTCAGCTCAATATATCGACTTACGCTCAGATCCATTATCATCAAGTAATCCAACCTCAAGCATACATTGCCGATGAAGTAGATTCTGATAATTTCAATAATGAGGTCATTATCGGTGATAGAAATTATTCGAGTTGTTCGCGTTCGGCAGAAGTGAGTTCGGGATTGAATACTGAGGGGGAACTCATGTCGAACACAAGTGGACTGATAGACGACGGACCGTTAGCTGAATTGACCAATTATACAGGTTTTGTCGAAATTCACGTCTTGGGCTCTAATGGAGTGATACTAAGAAAGCAAAGCACATATTTAAGTCCAATGCAAACTAGTTCTTCGCCGTTATTATCAATGCCGACATCAACTAACGCAGTGTCACCTTTGTTATCAACTATTGGGAACCCGAGCACTACTATTCTGTTATGCCTTATCACAGGAATCGCTCTTATTTTGTTAATTGTTATTTTAATTCTATGGCTATTAATACGTCGAACCAATGATAGCAGCAATTCAGCCAATGTTAATGACGGTACAACTGAGAGATTAACTTCAATGCAACAGTCAAAACATGTCCACTCAAACGGCTTAATCACAAACGGCTATTTACCGTCGATGCGAACTAATGCAGTTGCAAATCAGTTTATTTCTGTAATGCCTATTCATGTGATAAATTTGGCACAACTCTATCGTGAAAAACTTGCTCAAAATAATCATCTGTTTGAGCTTGAATTCAATTCATTGCCCCAAACGTTTGACGACAGATCAACTCTTGCGAGTGATGCAGAAGAGAATATGTCTAAAAATAGAATGCCTTCTGTTAAATGCTATGATCAAACTCGTGTTCGCCTATCATTGATTGACGGAAAGCCTAATTCCGATTATATAAACGCTAATTTTGTTAGTTATGGGGATAAGTTGTATATATGCACTCAGGGACCACTTGAAGCTACCATCAAAGACTTCTGGAGAATGATCTACGAATATGAGTCATCTGTGATTGTGATGTTAACCGGTTGTGAAGAACAGGGAACAGATAAATGTGCTCAATATTGGTTTGACGACAGCAGCAAAACAATTGACGATACATTTGTAGTGACTGTGAAAAGTATTCGCATTTATTCCGATTATATTGTGAGGAGATTTCAATTGTCAACCATTGATCAAAAATATAATAGAGAAGTACTACAATTTCAGTACACAATATGGCGAGACTTCTCAACATCAGAGTTGCCCTCAAGAATCCTAAGGTTCATAAAACATGTCAATGAAAACTATTGTGCGGACAAAGGACCGCTTGTTGTTCATTGTTGTGCAGGTCTCGGCCGATCCGCCACTTATATAGCAATTGATTCTCTATTGCCTGAAATAATCTCAGGATTTGTGAACATTTATGAGTGTGTTCTCAATCTGCGATATCAACGCAATCATTCAGTCCAGACCTTAAACCAATACATTTTTATCTATCGAGCGCTTCTAGAATTCGCACACTTTGGCGACACTGAGGTCGACATCGATCACTTCAGTGATTATTACCAACAAATACTAGAAGAACAAATAGAGAACGTCAATCTTCTTAATACACAGTTTGATGTAAGTTCTTCTCAAATGTCTTGTTATTTTGAAAGCAATTATAGTTAAAATAATCTCAATCTTATTGTCGTTGTGTATATACTGTAGTTATTAATAGTTATTTATAAAGTTGAAAGCCTTATGGCTCTAATTCTTTCAGAGACTTGAGTTCACTATCGATGATCCGAAGTCATGCGAGTATGGAATAATGCCAGACAATGTCAATAAGAATCGGTTCAGTCACGTAATTCCATGTAAGACAACTTAATCGCTTTACTGTTGTGATAAATTAATTCCTCTAATAATAATCTTAGTTCTACTTTTTCTTATACAACAATGACTTCACTAAGTCTTTGTGGTAATAACTTATATAATAACTAAACAGATTGTATTTACTAAATATTTACAGAGTATACACTGTACATAATAGTTTGTAAAGTATAAAGTGGTATTATCTCTTCTAATTTAACCTTCTTTAACGTAAATGAACGTAAATGGTTCATTAATAATTAAATTTAGTGATAGATTATAATCATTAATTGCTATAAACCCTTTTCAATTGCCGACCAATACCAGGAACAGAAGATATAATTGTTTAACAAAATTGAATTTTTAGTAACAGAAAGAGCACTAACTATATGGCAAACATAAAATCTAATATAAAAGTGAAATGTTTAAAATAGTTTTTGGATATGTCTAAATAAAAATTTTAGACTTCAAACTATATTCACACATAAAATAGCTCAAAGATTAAATATGTAAAGCTCAAAACATAATTTAAAATGTATTTATTTAATGATAAATGATATTAAACCGGAATTAAGTCACTTAATTATAAGCTAATCATTGATAAAATTAATGCAGTAGTAATTTCATTAAAATGAAAAATTTCAATTTGAAAAAGCGTTCAACTCGTTTCTAATTGAATTTGAAGCATAACTTAAGTGAAAATTTCATTAAAATAATCTTTATCTAAATCAAAAGCTTATTAAAAATATATATTATCGTATATTTCAAAAGTAAATATTAAATTAGATATTTATTATAATTTGAACGTTAATTAGAAAGTCATGAGATGTTATTTAATGTTAAAGTGAAAGAGCATAGATTAATTTATCTATACTCTGATATAGACAGTTATGCAATTCTAGGTTAGAAAATATATAGGCATACATATGGGGATTCTATGTGAACATTAAATTTATGATACATTTCTATATTACTATAAACATGAATAACTTTTGTATTGTACAGTAGTTTTATAACTCATTTTGTGTCTATATTTTATTTAAACAGACGATATAAATCGGGTAATACTGCCGTCGGGTAATGAAGAGTCCAAATATATTAACGCTTCTTTGATTCGGGTAATCAACTATATTACACAGTTCACTATTAATTAATAAAACTAATTATTTTAGATGATCTATATTTTCAACTTTTTAACGAGTTGTAAAATTAATTTCATAATTTTTAAAATAATATTATTTATTAATTATAAGAACATTTTTGATAAGTTAAATACCAATATATGAACACAAACACAAATAACATAAGTTTAATGTACTCTTTTCTAAAACAGTTCCAGATGTGCATTGAGTTAGTGCTGAAAAGTGTCTTTACAGGCGAAATAATATACTAAAGTTAGATATGAAAGAAATATATTCTTAGCTTATCAAATGTTATTTGTAATTAATAATAAGCTTATTAGTAGTTATTCATCAACTTATAATAACTAATATAACTATTGCAATTAGGGCTACGATCGTGTTCTGTCATTCATTGCAACTCAAGACCCGCTCGAGACGACTGTTAATGAATTCCTTTGTATGGTATGGAAAATGAATGAATTGTCTTCAGTAATATTGATTGTTAATGTGATTCATAAATTGTGTTCTCATTAGGCGTATGAGCAAAATGTGTCGATTATAGTAATGCTCTCACAAATCAGTGATTTCTGTTATTGGGCTTCAGAAGAATTAACATTTAAGAATTATGCCATCAAACTAGTTAGCCAAGTGTCCAATCAATATAATGAATACGTAGTTTCGCATCAATTGCAAGTATCAAAGCTGTCGTGCGTGATCGACACTCCACACAGTCTAACACTTTATCAATTTGTTCCATGGAATGATGAAATTATTCCAGAGACAACATTTCCTTTAATTGAATTATGCGAAACCGTGCTTTCCAGCTATGAAACCAATTCTCCAATTTTAGTTCATTGTCGAGACGGATCTCAGAGATCAAGTATTTTTATCTCGTTATTGAGTCTTATTCAGCAGATTAAACTCGATAAGAGAGTAGATGTCTTTCAGACGGCGCGATCCACTAAATTACAGAGATGTGCAACCTTTCAGTGCTTTGTAAGCTCTATTCTTTAGTCATATATCAAAACATAAAAAGTTTTCATTCTTTACTAGAATAGTGTTTTGCGGCATAAGTAAAAACTTATTACTCATATAATGGGCTCAAACAATGACAGATCTCTTTTCTCTAACAATTTTTTCATTCTTTCTATGTTTCTATTATTTCCTCATTTATGATAATTTAGAGAATACTAATGATTCAAATAGTCAAACCATGTTATGGATTAATTAATCAAAAAAGTTTTCACAATAAGCTCTAATTTAAGTTCAATACTCCTATAAATTATTAATACTTTCAATTTATCATTACTACTGAATGATGTATTATTTTGTATAATATTTTTTAAGCCGCGAACTAACAAATGCATAAAAAGTTTTTGCAATTTTGAAAAATAATCCCTTAGTCTTTTTTTGCTCCTAATCTAATATTTATATTTATTTATATCTATATATAGGAAGAGTACGCTTTCTTATACAGAGCTCTTTTGGATTATATTGAGTCCAAAAATCTTTGTGACAGAAGTGATGTTGTTTTATAACTAAGAGAAAGAAAAGATTGAAGATAAAGAGGATTTTTAACGCCAAACTAAATAAAATGGACAGAAAAATGAAGTTTTTATACAATTTAGATACACTAGATTTAAACATATTTCCTCTACTGTTTTTCTTAACCTAAGCTATAAAACTATGAGTTATATATGAAGAGCTAACAGTTGTGATCACGTTATCAAATGTGTCTTCAGCGATGATGACCAGCCATGCAATGAACGGTAAGTTTTCTTGTAACGGGTTATAAGTTTTAGACATCGAGGGATACCATACCATAAGTTGTGTGCCTCAAGTTATACTCAATAACTGTATATCAAAGAATAGGTTTATGGAATGGAAGTAAAAATTTATTTTCTCAAAATATATATACTTTTTTATATTGTAGTAATACTTTACACAAAAGCAGCCCTAAAAATCAATATGCTTTCTAAGCTTTCTCTATGAGTTTAGAATATTGTAAAAAAAGTAAAGTTAGCCTGTCTTTCACTAGTCATCTCATAACTCGATTGTATCTTTTGCTCATATCATTCATCATAGGATACTATTGAAGTAGATTTACTTTTTTTAGGGCATACAATTCCGCCAGTTTTTCATCTCCAATAACACAACAATGAATGGCCACTTTGTTACGCAGAGGTGAGTTTGTGAGAACAACTTGATTCATGATGGTTGCTTTGATCAATGCTATTCTTATTATACCAATTGTTAGACTTCAAATTAAATACATTTACCGCTAAACTATAGCTGTTTATCACGTAACAGTCCATCACATCATCTTTTTAGGCCCATTTAAGAGTTAACAAACAATGAACAAATATATTTATTTTTCTTTTCTACTCATTCATTTCCGATAAATGTATAGATTTGTATCACTTTAGAAGTAGTTATGGTCGTGCTTTGTGATGTACCAAACGGGTACTGAGCACTTACCTATCACCCATTTAATAGTTATATATTATATATTTTTATAACTTTATTGTCTTCATTTTCGAAAGCTATAATATTAAACAAAGATACTTGAAATTGATGACAATATAGTCTTGTTTGTATGATTGAGGTTTGGTTCGCTTTATTCAAATTACATAAAGATATATTTGTTAGATGAATAAAATTTTTCAATGCTAATATTAAATTACTTTAATTGCTTTTACATTACATTTATTTTATATGATATCTTCAAAATTGATTTCCTTATAAATTTTGAAGAGAAAAAACAACTTTGGCTAAAGTTTCACGTATTATTTTCTACAATATTTAATAATCAAAATCGCTTTGAATTTAGATTTCGTTTCTATTTTAGATCCAAAACAATTTTTGATTATTTTTAAGCTTTTTATAAATATGAATATAGCGTAGAATAAGAATTAACATAAGATGTTTAACCAATATAGCAATCGCTGCATTTTTTGAAATTCAATATTATATGTAATTTGAAGAATCAAATAAAATGCTTAACTTAAAATAGAATTCAAATTCAATTTATTTTTTCAATATTTTAATTCAAAATCGATTTTTAGTGCATAACATTTTTATTCACCTTATAATAAACGACACTATTCTCTTCTCTAAAATGTTTTCTCTAATAAGAATCATTACATTTACAAACATTTAAAATGTAAATTAGATTAGATTTGAAAATAAATTTAAACTTATTTAACTTCACAAAATTTGATGCATTTATTGAGAGACTATAAAAATTAAAAATGCATAAGATTTTATAAATGGCATTTGTCGCTAAAATGTGAATTGTGATTGTCACGTATTGATGTGTCATTTGCAGCATTTGTGATGCGATACAGGATTTTTGTGAAATCTATTGTGATGAATGCATCTGAACATGAAATTGTTTCTCTTTCTTTGCCATAGGCGTTTCACTACTCGTATATTCCATTTATTTTAATGAACTTCTAAAGCAATGTCAGTGACTATAACCTGGTTTTAACCATAGCTTTGATATGATTTTTGCATTTAAAAATAAACATGAGCTCAACCACTTCTATTCTATGAAAAGTTAAATACAGAATAGTGTTATGTAAATTGAATTCAATTGAAATGGAACAGTTATTTATTACTGATTTCCCATGCGATAAAATGTGACAATCGCATAACATTGCCAATAGCTTTATGCATAAGTTTGCACTAAATCTCATATTTGCAATAAATTTGCAGTGAATAGACTATTATTGTAAATTAAAATACACAAAAATACATTTAATCAAATATTACTTCCAGATATCAGTGTTAGATCCTTTAAATCTTTTTGAGTGTCATTTTACAGAAACTATCGATTTTGAGATTTAGGCGTTAAGTTTGAAGACATTGAAGACATTGAAGTCATTAGTAACTTTTTTATAATTTAAAATAGATTGCAAGTCCCGTCGTTTTCTTTAAATAGTTGCATAATTTATGTGCTGATAATATTTTAACCTTAAAGTGTAAGTAAATAGTAGTAGCGCTTAAACTATAAATGGTTTAAGAATAACATAAATAAATGTGGCTCTGCTGTCGTGGTTTATTCATTAAGTTATCTTTTGAAACTGAGAACATGGTAATCCTTTTTGTATAATTGTTATGTTTGACTTACGTGAATCATTTGTAAAGCCTTTTTCATTCAGTTTACAACACTTTTGCAGGAAAGCACAAAAAAGGATAAAAAATTAGTTTTTGTGTTTTTTTCTCTTAATTGGATATTTTCTTTACATTTTATTTTATTGTTATTTTTAAACACATTTCAATCCCTTTTGTACTCAATTAATGAGACGCAGAGTAAGCCAAATACAAATAGAAATTTACCTATAAAAGTTTGATTTTCTAAACTTTTTTTCTTTGCCCTCTTTTTCGATTTTTAAAAGTCAATCGAAAAAACTATTTTTCAAACTAGAAAAACCTTTATCGTGTTTGACGTAACACAAAATGTAATAAATCTGAATTCAAAAAGTAAAAAACATAGAATAGATCATCAAATTTACTCAACTATTTTAAACGATAAAAATGTTTGCATTAAAAAGAAACTTAACTTTAATTTTAGATAATTTATAGCGTTTAGAAGTGAGTTTTCAGCACAAAAAATTAATTTTATATCAGAAATCACAAGCGAATCAATTAAAATTAGTTACCTATCAAGATTTGAAATTAATGTTTGAAAATTGTTCTAATTTTATTTTTAAAAATATTTGATGACATTTTTTTCTAAAAATTTCTGAAATAGAATAAAAGAAAAAATTAAAAATACTAAAAAATGAATGTGTTCTGTTTCTGAAAATTCTGAAATAAATAGATAGCAAGTATAGCAAAAAAGCATATATTAGAAATTTATATGAAATAGCTTTGCAATATGGAATGAGACAAGTACCAGTGCTTAGGCAACTTAAGATCATTAATAATGTTGTCCATAAGCTCGAAAACTCCGAGCCTGAGCCTAGCGAGCCTAGGCTTGAAAAGCTTAGAGCCTGAGCCTGAGCCTAGAGTCGAAACCTAGAGCCTGAGCCTGAGCCTAGAGTC
>JAQGAN010000484.1:0-10665 GCA_034697745.1 Nothrus palustris
TCACTTCTGACATTTGAACTTTCAATACAAGTCATGCAAATATTTAGCATAAATTGAATGAATTAAAAGTTAAAGACTATTGTAATCGAAAAAATAAATAAAATTTAGGGCTCTATTCAAACAGATTCAAAAAAATAGCATAAATACTGATATTCTATAGAAATGATTGAATAACATTAACTTTTAATTCACTGTAATTTAAAATTATAAGATAAATAAAATAATTAAAATGTCAATCATATGATAGCTTCAATTGTTTGCAAATAATCAGATAAATATTTGTAACAATTATTATAGTATAGTTTCAATCAAATACACATTTGATCACTAATGTTCTCATTGTCTAAATTGATATTAAGAATATCTGAGACCATATTTAATTTGAGCCAATTTATTAATGGTGTCGATCCTGGAGTGTAATGACTTCTCTTGTCATAGAAAAGCAGTCCATCCAACTGAACAGTAAATCAAATAAAACATTTATCAGTTATTCCAATATTATATAATATAACATATAATAACATATAATATAATTAAACTCAAAAGTTTAGTTACTTTAACAATAATCAAAAAAGTGGTCTTTTGCAAGCTTTGAGAGTAATTATTAAAACTCTTTAATTATCTAAAAACTGATATGCATAACAATTCTATGCGTAACCTAACCGTCAGCTGAGTTATGCATTATTGCAACTTTAGTTACCTTATGTTCAGACATATAATAAACAGATTAATCATATTATATACATATATTCAAAATGACGCCAATTTCTACAATAAAAGCTCTCAAAGCCAACATCCAAAGTGTGAGCTAACCTGTGATGAGAACTGATGCGGAGGTCGGACCGCTTCTACTATTTGGTGATCATTACATCCAAAATGTTTTAAGACATGGAACTGATATGGATTTAATTTAGTTGTTTGCTTAGCAGCAGAGCATTCACTTTCAAATCTCGAGTCCAACCAAAAGAATCTAAATTCTGTTTCGCATTCATAGAAATTGGATCCGTTCCAAGACATGACATCCAATATGTAAAAAACTCTTTCTATTTCACTGAATATACAGTCAATAATACAGTTTTCTTTGCGACCTTTCGATGTACTTCTGTTTCCGCCCGGAAGTAAAGACGGAAATGAGTTCATCAGATATCCAGTTCTTGAATAGGCTTTTGTCTGACCATTATTTCCAATAACGAGACATCTTTTGCCGATCGGACACAACACTAAATACCACTCAGTTTTAAAATTGAGTGGAATTTCGACCAACCATTCGGATAGCATTAATTGATTCTTATATTTATTAATATAAAACCTTTTTCTTCTGCTACTTCTCTCATCACATGTTGTGTTCGTTTCCATACATTCATAACAATTGTCCTCATTTTTATCCATCAATTCATTGGAATCATTGGTATTCAGAAGAGAGCGAAATCTCATCACAATTTGGTCCCGATTTCTACCAATTAAAGCAAATATACGTTATATTACATTATAATAACATTTCAAACAATTATACCTTTTTTGTGACTCAATAAATGTTTTTCTTCTGATTTCTTGACTCGAATTCAGGTCATTATTGTCTTCATTGTCTTTATTATTGCATTTCTTATAGAATTGCGAATATTTGGGATGACATCGAGTTGTGGTGTTTGTGGCCTTCGTTATGGCAAACGACTCACTAAATGATTCAATTATATTGTCGAAAGACATCTTTTTGTACTTATAATAGTTTATAATAATTATATCAATTAATTCTAATTAATTTGCAATTAATTCAAAATATCAACAGAAATATTGCGCGAATTCATATCGTTTCAAATTAGAGATTAAAACAAATGAGACTTAAATTTAACCATAAATTATGTCATAATATTGGAGTCAAATTTAAACGCTTTACAAAATTAAGAGCGGATTAAGAATTTATTTTGATATTGTATGACATGTTTTAATGTAAATGTGTGGTCACTGACCACTCGTCAAGGTTTTAGTCAATTGAAAATATTTGATGGCTTATAATATTAATACAAATCACAATTGATTATAACCTGAGTTATCATAAATTGATGCGTTGTTTATTGAAATAGTGATCACTATTTGTGTTTTACTCCAACTGAAGGCATGTTTGTGTTTCTCTCATATGATATTTGATAATAAATAATAACTTTATTAATAAAAGTTAACTAAATGTTTATGTGATATGAATTTGTGATAACTTAATAGTCAACCAATTATTTAGTTTAAACTTCAAAATGAGTGGAACTGAAAGTATAAATAATATTAAAGACAAGTGGAAACTATTGCCCGCTTTCTTACAAATTCGAGGCCTTATTAAACAACATTTGGATTCATTCAATCATTTCGTGGAAAAAGAAATCAAAAATGTTTTGAAAGCAAACGAGAGGATCAGCTGTGACGCGGACCCGAACTGGTACGTCAAATATCTGGACATTAGGGTCGGGAAACCAGAAATAGAAGAAGGCTTTAATGTAAACCGAACGACGACACCTCACGAGTGCCGACTTCGAGACATCACATATTGCGCTCCCATTACTGTTGACATCGAATACATGAGAGGACAGCAACGGGTCATTCGCAACGACCACACCATCGGACGGATGCCTATTATGTTGAGAAGTCGTAATTGCGTTTTGTATAACAAGAGTTACAGTGAGTTGATTGGTCTGAATGAGTGCCCTCACGATCCGGGAGGATATTTCGTCATTAATGGCTCCGAAAAAGTGATTCTCATTCACGAACAGCTCTCCCGAAACCGGATTCTCATAGAAGAGGGACCGATATGTCAGGTGACGAGCACTACGTCTGAGAGGAAGTCCAGGACTAATCTGATTATCAACAAAAAGGGACAAATCATTATGAAACACAACTCATTCTTAGACGAAGGCATTCCTATATTTATTGTCCTCAAAGCCATGGGTTTTGAAAATGAGTCAGAAATCGTGGAACTGATATGTGGCAGCACTTCATCTGTAGGTGGCATCGACGCCAGTATTTTGATCCCATCGATGGAAGTGTCTCATAAGGCGCAGATATGGACGAGTGAATTGGCGCTCAAATATATGGCCAACAAATTAAAATCCAAAGCTCCCGTCGCGGGTAAACCTCAATGGAATACAAATGATCGAAGAAAACCTACAGTTGAAATAGTTAGAGAACTGTTGGCCACCACTATTGTGGCTCACATTCCAGTCAAAGACTTTAACTTCAGATTAAAAGTAATATATTTGTCACAAATGGTTAAGCGACTCATTTGTGCGATCAATGACTCGTCTTTCATCGACGACCGCGACTATTACGGCAATAAACGTCTAGAACTCGCCGGTTCTCTCATTGCTTTACTATTCGAAGATCTGTTAAAAAGATTCAACTCTGAGCTAAGGGTATGTTTAGTGTGGATGCTTAACATCTCTAAGTCTTATTTTTTATTACACTGTCTCGTAATAAAATTGCATAATAATTACATTGTATTTGAGGCTATTTTAATGCTAAGGTTAAACTGTATTTTGATTAGACGTGTGCTCTATGTGTTCAATAAACTAGATGTGGGATATGTAGGGGTAAAAGCAAAACTCCCTGATAGCGATCCAAAAAATACCCCATACAAAAAATTGTGCACCGACGGCAACTATTTCACCCCTATCTATAAATTGACAAGGCTCTATCCCGAGGCTCAGCAAAATTACCCTTACAGATACCCCACATCCACACAAGAGGACCCAGTCAATAACCATCCTCAGCATCCCAGTCAATAAACTCTATTTGACCATCGCTTATATAAATCCTGTATTATATTATAATAAATTTAAACTCAATATAACTTTCAATTGAACCAAATTTAGGGGATCGCTGACAAAAATATACCAAAAATCAAAGTTTCACAGTTTGATATTGTGAAGCATATGAGACAAGATCTCATTACTAATGGTTTAGTGAATGCTATCGCAACCGGAAATTGGACTCTAAAACGATTCAAAATGGAAAGAGTGGGCGTCAGTCAAGTGTTAAGTCGTTTGAGTTATATTTCATGCTTAGGAATGATGACTCGTATTAACTCTCAATTTGAAAAGACGCGCAAAACTTCTGGTCCGCGATCTTTACAGGCGAGTCAATGGGGTCTCGTCTGTCCCTGCGATACACCAGAAGGAGAGTCTTGTGGTCTCATCAAAAACTTAGCACTAATGACACACATAACAACTGATATCGATGAAGACGCTATAATTCGTATTTGTCTTAACATTGGTCTCGTTCAAGACATAGCGTTGTGCTCTTCCGGTGCACTCATTAATCAAAACTATTTGGTGTTTGTGAACGGCCTTATTATTGGCATTACAATTGATCCCCAAAGACTTGTCAATTCTCTTCGTTCTCTCCGTAGAAGTAATTTTATTCTTGAGTTCGTTTCAGTTTCAATCAGTCGTCTCCATAAAGCTGTATATATAGCAACAGATGGAGGAAGACTTTGTAGGCCTTATATTATTGTAAACCCAAAGACTGGTGTTCCAAAAGTTATGTCAAAACATATGGAAGCGCTCACCCGCGGGATTATGGGATTCGAAGATTTCATTCGCGAAGGTTTAGTAGAATATTTGGATGTGAATGAAGCCAGTGATGCATACATTGCTATTGATGAATCGGCCATTAAAATAGGCGTTACGACCCATTTAGAGATCGAACCCTTCACTTTGCTGGGAGTTTGTGCTGCAATTATTCCTTATCCTCATTGCAATCAATCGCCCAGAAATACCTATCAGTGCGCAATGGGTAAGCAGGCAATGGGCACCATTGGCCTTAATCAACGGCAACGTATAGATACGTTACTCTATCTTCTGTCATACCCTCAAAGACCAGTTGTTAAAACAAAGCCAATTGAGTTAATACATTACGACAAAATGCCTGCGGGACAGAACGCAATCGTCGCTGTCATGTCTTACAGTGGTTTCGATATCGAAGACGCGACGGTTATGAATAAAGCGAGTTTAGACAGAGCTTACGGCAGATGTTTTGTATATCGCAGTCAAAAGTGTGTTCTAAGGAGTTATTCAAAAATGAATAGCATTAAAGACCGAATTATGGGTCCCATTGTTTCGGCCGAACCTCCATATCAGCCCATTATGAAGCATTCCTGTCTCGACATGGATGGCATTGGAGCGCCCGGAGAAATAATTCAGAACCGTATGGTTATGGTTAACAAATCCTCGCCTGTTATAACTAATGTTGACGTCGACCCAACTCTGCCAACTCCTCCTACAGGAAAAATAGGATTGGATTCAACCACTTATAAAGACGTTCCGCTCACTTATCGCGGAATTGAAGAAAGTGTTATCGAAAAAGTGATGATCACTTCCAATAGTGAAGAATCGTTTTTAATTAAATTGCTTTTAAGGCAAATGAGAAGACCTGAAGTCGGGGATAAATTTAGTTCACGTCATGGACAGAAAGGTGTGATAGGACTGATAGTTCCTCAAGAAGATCTGCCATTTAATATGGAGGGAATTTGTCCCGATATGATTATGAATCCGCACGGCTTTCCATCGCGTATGACTGTTGGGAAGTTGAAAGAGTTGGTTGCGGGCAAATCTGCACTGATTGCGGGCACTCTTCATGACGGAACTGTCTTCGGCGGAACGACAATCGATGAAATCACTTCTATAATGGTAAAGAAGGGGTTCAACTATCACGGAAAAGAGATTCTCACTTCTGGAATAACTGGAGAACCATTGAGTGCTTATATTTATTTTGGTCCCATTTATTACCAAAAGCTAAAGCATATGGTTTTAGATAAAATTCACGGACGCTCGAGAGGACCGCGAGCTGTACTCACTCGACAGCCAACTGAAGGTCGTGCAAGGGATGGAGGATTACGTTTGGGTGAAATGGAAAGGGATTGTCTTATTGGTCACGGAGTCAGTATGTTATTGCTTGAAAGACTACTTCTATCAAGTGATGCATTCAATGTTGATGTTTGCAATCAATGTGGACTTCTTGGGTATCAGAACTGGTGTCCCAAATGTGAATCGAGTAGAACTTTGGCTTCAATACAAATTCCTTATGCATATAAACTGCTTATTCAGGAATTGCAAGCTATGAATATTCAGCCAAAATTGAAGCTCACAAACTTGTAATACATTCTTGTCATTATTTTAATTAATTAATTAATAACATTAATAGCTTTTCAATTCGTAATATGATATTAAAAATTTTTTAAAAATCAATTTGAAAACTGCAAATGCAAACATTGAAATTGGATATAAACTTTAGTTGAATTGTAAATTAAAGACATTTTTTATTCAAATTATTAGTTAACCTAAATCGTACTAATAGTTAACTAACTTTTTTTGTAGTGATTGGTTATTTAAAAAAATAAGGTAAACGCTATAATATTTGTATTTCTAATAAAGCTTGAATACCTCTAATTATAAAAAATGCGCTTTTGATGGGAAATCTAATATCTATATTATAGATTATATAAGATTTTAATAAAGGAATCTTTCCTTTGGGCGATATAAAACAACGCATTTTTATTAATCTTTAATATTCAACGTAATGTTAGTGTGCATTGAATTGTGTATAAATATAATAAAAAGTTGAGTATTCCCAGAGGCCACACAGGTAACTGATGACTGAGAGGATCTATTACGCTATACAGTGAAGCCCTGGGCTTACTATACAGCAAAACTTGCAAAAGAGAAGCATGAGAGGGTTTTTCAATGTAAAGTGCAATGCTGTTACTGCATGTGTTGAAGTGCTATTTGCCTAATACCTTGAAACGGTAGAAGGCCAAAAAATCAAAACATTCTAACTTTAATATGTATAGAACAGTACAGCCAGATTACAACAACTGTGTTCTGTATATAATAATGCACGCACAGTAATAAGCGCTCAACTATACCGAGCCCGTATCAACTTAAAGGTTTAGGCTCAACTTTACTAAACCAGGTTAAACCAGGCTAAAGGTTAAGTCCATATTTGAACAAGCTAATAATCTCCAAACAATAGTTTCAAGTCAACATTAATTCATTCATTAGCATAATTTATCAATGAGAATATATTTTCATATATTTCAATTTTAATTTGCAATAATTACATAATCTATAGTTAAGAACTCATTGATTAAGAATGTTTATCCTCCTTGGGTTTATCATTTCAAATGCGTTCAAACTAAATATCGTAATAAACTTAAATCTTTCAAATGTAAAATTTTAAAATTCTGCTTAGCTAAATATTATTTCTATATTCTATACTTCATTTATTCAGTATTTTTAAATTTATTTATAGTTGAGTTTCGCTGTGTTTTAGTTAATAGTTTGAGGCATTTGTTAAACAGAAAGCTGAGCCCATGTGAAAGCTGTTTTTCCTCATTGTATTGACTGTATGTTAAGTTATAATAATATGGTATGAGAGCAATCTCACGAGCCTTCTATATTCATATGAGTAGATTGCTAATAAAAAAAAGATAATATCAGTATTCTGTAGATCAGTGGTAGGCAGGGGTTTTGGCAAAACGGGCCAGATTTGAAACCAAAATAGTCACGCGGGCAAAAAACTTTTATAACAAGAATACTCAATGGGGAGTGTAAAGAAGGGTATTCTACCCCTCACCCTAGAATAGAAAGTTGGGTAAACCCACTCTACCTAAAGAGTAAAATTAGAGTTTGTCGAAAAATTTCGATCAAGAGCTCGAAATTCGATCTCGAGCCACTATAAAAATGTACACAACCGCTAGCTCAAATAAATGTACCATACCCTTTACCTATACTTTCCTTTACTATCCACCTATTTGCTGAGATACTGTATTTTATTATCCTTGCTTTACAATCAATATTAGAGCTTTACATCGACACAACTTTTAATTAGAAACATTTCATTATAACGCCTGAGATAACTACTGTAAATTTGAATTTAAGAAAAATTTAACAATTTATTAAAAATCTCACTTATTTAACTTTGAACTAAATATTAATTATAGGCAAAGTTGACTTGAATTAAATTTTGCTTCGAAAATATAAATAACACAAGAATTTACTATTAATAATTTAACGAAATATTATTCTATATGTTGTTATTTGCATAAAAATAGAAAAATTCTTTAGACTAAGCGGGCCACTAAAAATCACAGATCCGGTCCGCGGGTCGGCCATTGAGTTAAATTAATTACATTTTAGAAAAATTTCTTTAATCATTATTACGAATTTAATTTTAGAAATTCTATATTCTCTTACATAACTCTAACGTCCCTAACTCTAAATAGTCCCTTATAACCACTTAATCAACTTAAAAAGTACTTGCACTTAACTTATATTCGACTTCAACAATAAACTTAAAAACCTCATTCTTAATGGTTATATCTTGAAGAACTCAATGGCAAATGCGACAGATCAACGATAAATATCACTATTGTAAGTAATGATGTCAATAGGCTGATGTCTAGGCTCTAGGTTCAGCTAAAGAGATCTTTACGAGCTTGAGGCTTAGGCTCAGGCTCTCGTAAATTAGAGCTTAGGCTCGGTAGGCTTAGGCTCATGCACTAGGCTCGGCCTGTGAGCCTCAATAGCCTGTATATAAAAATGTAAGTAATTTGATATTTTGAATTAGTTAATGTTTTATAAACTGTAAAATGAAGAAAACTTACTTTTGAATAAATCATATGAATTTTGTTTCAACGTTGACTATTATTTGAGGCAATCCTATTGACAATATGTCACATAATTCAATATAAAGGTTTTAAAACAGTTTTATAATACAGTTTAAAATACAGGTATACCTTACCAATAACTAAAAATTATACTACTTCAATTTTAAAATATTTATATCTTTGATAAATATAGACTTCTATAGAAACTAATAAAATTGTTCTATTTATTTATTGAATTTAAGTTATTAAAACATTTTGTGAAGACTTTAGCCATATTGTAATAGTCTCATGCTCAGTTTTCGGAGCCTAGACTCAGGCTCGGGGTTTTTCAGTCAGGTTCAGGCTCTAAGGATTTGAAGCTTAGGCTCTTTAGGCTCAGGTTCTAACAAAACAATGAATGCTTGATTAGCCATAAAAGAGTCATTGAAATCAAAGATAAACTATAATATAGAAGTAATTAATGCATTGATTGTGTGCAACAATAGAGGAATTTACATTTTGTTAATGTTAACTCATTTATCACTAATCCGGCGCCACTGAAAGCCTGTATTATTAACGATTAGTAAATCATTACAAAAGGGCTGACAATTAAGTGTAAGTCAGTAGGGTTTAGGAGCAGAGGACTAGAGGTGGTCTATCACTGACTGGTCTATTATTGTTGATTATTAAGCGAAACGGTGGGCAAAATGGGATATAATAAGGAATGAGAAGACATGCCGAATCAGTAGAGGCGGATCTAAAACTGACAAAGACTGTTAGTTAACTGTTATCCTGTTATCTGTGCGCTCTTCTTATATTTGAATGAATATACTATTTAGGCATTGAGTGCTATTCATTCGGCGATCTGTCTTTTTCCAGCACCGCTTTTGGTGACGTAAGACCTGATCAACACATCAAAGCGGGTCGATTGTTGTGCCAATGCCTGCACTAATGAGGCAATAAAAATCTTGTGCAAAGTAAAAGCAATGTATGTGAAAACACTTTCATAATAAAGAGCTTCGCAGTAGCACTTCGTCTTAGGCATGCATTGCATCTAAGTTGGGACAAAATGTACCGCATCTTTAATTGTTTATGCGATCGGTCGTGTTTGATCTCATCACTTGTAGGCTCAACTAAATTAGAACTCATTTTATAGATATGTTATTTTTGAACAAATTGCGTCTTTCAGTCAAACTCGAAACAAACTTGTGTGGTATGAATGAGGTATAAATGGATAAATACATATGATTGAGGAAAATAAAGAGTACACTAATCAACACATACGATACATAGATATTTAAGATACACATTAGTGCCTCAAATATGACTCCCATTCCCATTCTTATTCCATGCTTAAAATATGCTTCCATCCCCATTACACACTGACTCTATTCCAATCCCATTCCCATGCACCTCTCAATAGCCTCTTATTGTTAGAATGAAAATAATTGTCTAACTTGTAAAGGTTAAAAAACTTCATTTCTTCTATTGAAATGAAATTAATTATTGTAGTTATAGGGGGTCACAAATCCCATTATATCTCTATTGAACATTATTGAATAGACATAACAATTAAGAAAGTTTAGCTCTTTCATACTATTTAAATATGTTAATAATGGAATATAAAAAGGCTTCAATATTTTACTCTATGATATTATGAAATAGTCCCACCATTGAAATACATTAAATTGGTTATTATTATTGAAAGAAAGATGAAACTGTTTTAAAAATGCTCAAATTGCAAACATATATGAATAATATTACTAGTATATAAAATTGTGATATTTTATGCTTTTAAAAGTAATTGTTGACTAAAGACATTTGTTCAATTGCTTCTATTGAAAGTTCATTGTTAAGATATATACATTTCTAATATTTTCTTCTATTTCATACTATTGAAATTAATTGTTGACTAAGAGAATTGCCACTAAAGGAATAACGTCATGTCGCCTCGCTTCGCTCCGCGACATGATGTTAATCCTTAATTATTAATCCTTAGTTTATCGTTGACATCAGGAATCTTGTAAGGAAAATTCGCT
>JAQGAN010000485.1:0-10661 GCA_034697745.1 Nothrus palustris
TATAAATTCAATAAATATGAAATACTGCATTCCAAATAATGTATCTATTCATTCTATATTGACTCTAGACTTTCAAAACACTTAAAGTTCAAAAAGGTGAAATTTGACGATTTTGAAAAATTACCCTTACTTATACCCCCTGAGATTTTTTGGCAAAATCCGCCATTTTACCGCTACCTAAACCCCCCTGAGTTAGCAGAGCTTGCGCATCCCTACTATTAAACACAACTTCCAAAACAGTAATTCAAACCCGTAGCTTAGTTTTGAGATTTTATGTTTAACTTGTGGTGAGGTTTAATTAATTTTTTTAGCCTAATTTTTTCATAGCATAAGGAGTACAGTATTTTCAAATGATTTCAGTTAATTATATTCTTTAGTAAAAAAAACTTCTACAAATCATAATTTAAAGTTAGTTTAGAATCTCATAAAAATATCTCTTTATGTACTAAATTATGATTTGTAAAAGTTTTTTTACTAAAGAATATAATTAACTAAAATCATTTGAAAATACTGTACTCCTTATGAAAAAATGGGATAAAAGTTAGAATTTTATTCTTAAAACTTGATTTTGAGTTCTTTTTCAAATAAATGAATTCAAGTGTTATTATTTGAACCGTTTATTGCTATTCTTTATTGCCATCAAATGCGTAGATGTAATAAAAATAAATATTCATAGAAATTATTATCTGTAAAAAACAGTCTATAATATATTTAAGTTAGTCATAAAAATCGATTTCACTGTTAAACATAATGCCAAAGCTGTTTCTATATTAGTAATACATGACAAGTAAAAGGCAAGTAAATACATAACAAAGTACAGGTAGATTTTTAAAAATTACCATACTATATTTTGCTTGACTACAGTATATCTAAAGCTAACCTTCGTATTTAATTAGGATTCAAATCTTATTTATCAAATTATTTAAAGTAATGAAATTGAAAATATAATAAAAATTAATTAAACATCAATTTGTATTCAATGGAAAAAGGTTTGTAAAGTTCACAATAAGTATGATATGTATTATTTCGAATTTCTATGTGGTTTATTTGAAGTTTTATTTTATGTTAAACTATGTTATGAATACCATTTAGTATTAGAAATATACGCCACAAAATGTTTCGTTTTGGACAATACCAAAGAGGATAATATTGTACTTGTATTTAAACTCAAAAAAGTGTTGTAAATCAAACAATAGTGGATAAGTTGGTCATTGATTTAGTTTGAAGAAAAAGTTTGGTTCTATAATAGTTGAGGGGTTAGCAAACTTTTTTAGTTCGCGAATAACTTATAAGTCTTATGACATTTCACGGAGAACTAAAAGTATTTTTTGCATACATTTTTTACATGAATAATACATATACTAATACTTAGTATTGCTTTTAAAAACTTTTCGCGGATCACCTGAGACCACTCCACGGATCACTTGTGATCCGCGAAGACCAATTTGAGAACCCCTTCTATAGTTTGTAATTGGATTCGAGCAGTTTTAAAATTTCAATAACAACACATTTTTGAAAATAATTAAAAATTCAAATGGTTTTCATTTTATATATTGTAAGAGATTTCCTCTCTTAAAAAAAGACAAATATTGAAATATTAATAAAACAATTAAATTAAACTATAGTTCAGATACTGAATAGTTTATAAATAAAAATTAGTGCTTAGAAGCATTCAAGTCAAAGAATGGTAAACATATCAAAGTTTATGAAACTATTTACTTAAGTACAAAATAAAAGATAACTCAAAGTAATATAAAAGAGGAATTAAACCAAACTTTCACTTAACATTGGAAATGAAATTTTTTAAACAGTTATCAACAACTTTTCCTACGTTAACAAAATGAATATTTTACGCTCAATTGTTATATTTTCGATGATATCTTACATAATGGCTAACCATCATCATCAAAAGGCAGATCCCGGGATACCATTCTCAGCAATAGCTATTCTTAAGTCAGTCAACGGTTCTATTGAAGGAGTGGTTCGTTTTGAACAGAACGACATCTCAAGTGTGGCTTCGAAACAAACGGCTAACGTCAAAGTGTCCATCAATATAACAGGTTTACCACAAGGACCGCATGGATTTCATGTTCACCAATTCGGAGATTTAAGCAATGGTTGTACGAGTGCTGGTCCTCATTATGTCAGTTAAGCTGTAATTGATTGAAATAATTAATTTGCATAAAGTGAAGATATAATAACTTTTCTCAAACTCAATGTCGATCCAGAATCCGAGCGCTTACACTCACGGCTCACCTAATGATACGGTTAGACACGTCGGAGATCTGGGAAATGTTGTTGCGAACGGAGATCGAAAGGTTATAACTCTGATAACAGATCGAGAGTTGAAACTATCGGGACCTTTCTCTATAATTGGCAGAGCTGTTGTGGTCCACGCCTTGAGAGATGATCTCGGATTAGGAACCGGTGATAAAGCAGCTGAAAGTAAAAAAACAGGTAATGCTGGCGCTCGAGTCGCGTGCGGTGTAATCGGTCTTTCGAGCACTTGAATTACAAACACTGTTTCAAACCAATTCTGTACACTTTTACTTATTTATACAAAAATTACACGTAATTACAATTTATTACATTTAAATTAGAAAATCGGTTGTTATTAAAGAGAATTTATTGAAATTGAAAAAGAATTTATGTTAGAATCAAAATATAAAAAATAATACTAATTATTAGTTTGAGAAACTTTTATCAACTTTACTGTTAATAAACATTGAATTCACGTTTTTCTATAATATTTGTAATAATAAACGCAAATGAATATAAATTTAAAATGTCTTTAATATGAAAGTTTGGAAAAACTTCTCATTTGTTTAAACATTGCATTTGAGTAGAAATAAATGAAACCAAACTATGCACTCATTTCTTTCTCCTTTTGTTACTTATTGTTTTTGTATTACTTGAAGAATAGTCTCTTTCGCATAATTGTTGTCTGAGATGACAATAACCACAACGACTGCAATGAATCCACGTTGACTTTACACAACGTTTGCAACTATAACAATGTTGGTAAGGCTTTCCATCTTTAGCTGTACAGCCATTGCATTCAAAACAATGCTTATTATTCTTTGAAACGTATTTATAACAATAATCGCAATAATAATAACCTTCGCTTTGCGGCAAAACTATTGAAGACAAGTCTATATTTGTATATATTCTGACCGGAGATCCAAACTTACGACCAGAATCTCCTTTGAATTTATTATGATTCCTATAGTCGACCATAAAGTCAGACATTGAAAGCGATGGCATTGAAGTTATTATACGATTTTCATTAAAATAGGGGAAGAATAACAGAATTGGCATTAATTGTTCGCTATTTGTGATTTCGTTACATTGTCTCCAAATTTGACTGATTTTATTAATAGTTTGTGTCATCGCTTCGATAAGTCCACCAAAAGGCGGATCTATTATTAAAATAATCGGCTCTTTCGATGACTTTTTCATAAACTTATTAAACATTTTCTCAGCCTTTTGTCCGTCAAAGAAATAATTATTAAATAAATTAAATTTAATATATTTTTCAGGAGAATAAAACTGTTTAAATCTTTGGTCGATATCTAATAAAATGCTATTAATATTAAGTTTAACTTTTCTGCATTCAATATATTCATGAATTGTCGGACAACCGATACAAACCACTGACTTATAATTATTTTCTTAATTATTTGTTTAATTATAAACTTTATTGTTTCGGTTGAGAAAAGATATTGCGCTTCAAACTTATTATTACATAAACTGTTAAGAAGTTTTGTCGGACTTCTAAGTTGTTTTTTGGTTATATTGAATATCAATTCATGACTTTTATGTTCATTCAATTGTTGTTCACTTAATAAAAGTTGTGAACAATTAGTGCAAAAAGATCTTTGACTTGTCTTCAAATCAAAAACACTCTTATTGTAAACGTATTTGAAAGTTTGCTTTAAACCATTTTCATCATTATTACTATCATTTGGTTTTGAATTCGGTTTAATTGAAGACTTATTTTTGATCCAATCATCGAAAGTGATGTAGAAATCGCAGTCTTTTCTGCGTCGACACGAAGAACAGGAGAAGTATTGTTCACTACTATTAACTTGAAAGAGAAGAGTTGGTCCGTGAATGCACTTTGGGTTTAAACTCAAGTCCCTATCAATTAATTTTATTCGTGAACTTTTAGTTGAACTCATTTTTCACTTAAAATTCAATGAAAAGAAATTAAATTATATTTTATATTCATTTAAATCCACAAATATGTTAATCCACTAACAAAATAACCTTTACTTTAAGACAATTATCATAAAAAGGGATTTAAAACTACTTATAAAATGTGGTTTTTGTTTATCATAAACTTTGTTATTTATATCTAAAAACAAGACTGCATTTCTCTGTTTCTGTAGACTTAACCCTAAATAATGGTTTTTTCTCTCTCTAAAAGTATTGATATTTAAGCAGAGATATAGCCCTAAATTTAAAAGGACTAAAAAGATTTGCAAAAATTGTGGGGTTTTATGAGAAATTGTGGGGTTTTGTGAGAAATTTTGGGGTTTTGTAAGAAAATGAATTCTTAATAATAAGGAAATAACTAATAAAAATAGATTATTAAAGAATTACTTAATCAATAAAATTGGCGACAATTGGACTCCAGTTTATATCTTCTTCTGAAATGACTGTCACTTAAGAAATAGTTTAACAAAATAATGGCTAAAGTAAGTTAAGTATTCATTTCATATAAAATCACTAAAATTGAGGTTTAAATGATATTTTATAAATATTAATACATGTTTACTGTTTGTTATTTTAATTAATTGTAAATTTTGTTTCAATTGATTTAATGAATAATAAATGTGTGAATAGAGTGAGACCCGAATCGGTATTTTAGGTGGAAATGACTCGAATCGGAAGATGAGAATCATTGTTAACGGAAAACAACTCATAATTCAAGAACTTTCTGACATTAATGCCGAAGAAGATTCAGTTGATTGCAATACAAACAATATTAATGGCATTGACTCTAAACAGGTATTGAATCCAATGCTTTCAATTAGTTATTGAATAAAACTTTAATTTGCGATAAATTGTTTATTAAGTTATTTATTAAAAACATTTTTCCGTTAAGTAATTTTCGAAATTGATTTTTGAATTTTAGTCTAAATTGAGTTCACGTTTAGTTCATTTACACCGAAGTCCATCACTAGGTCTCGGATTATCAATAAAAGGCGGTTCAGAGCATTCGATACCGATTCTAATCTCGCGTATTGTTAGCGAAAGTCCGGCCGATATATCGCGTCAACTATTCATTGGCGATGAGATCATAGCTGTCAATGGATTTGATTTGAATGAGAAGACAACACATGACGAAGCCTTACGACTCTTGAGACAATCGGGAGATGACATCACTCTTAGAGTCCGTCATCACAAAGCCTCGCACATACTGAAGAAGTGGTGGCGAAAGGATGACAACAATGTTAACAATAAGATTGATCTCCAAAAAGATAATCCGCTTATTAAGAGAAATAGCAATCAAGAGATGATTAGACCTAAAGAGTTGACAAAAACTGGTATTAAAGTTACTAATAATTGGAGAGAATGTGTACGAATGGAACTGTTTATGTCGAATGTCTCTCAATATGTCTGTTATAGCGATAAACTAAGAGATGCCGGCTTTGAGATCAGAGCCATTAATGGACAGTCAGTTGTCGTCCAATGCGATAATGAAGATATCTGTCTTCAATGGTGTCAAACTATTATCACTTCTATTAATAATCTCACTGATAATCATGTAATTTGAATAATAAATGCTCTTATTATTAAACACTTTAAAGTTAAACTAAATATTTGTTATCAACCAATAGATGAAACTCATAAACAAATCATTGCCACAATCAGAACAGATATCATTCATGGGTTGGGTGTCTGAGTGCGCAGTAGTTCATCCGCCAAAACAAAGCTACAAATGGTCGCAACAGTACCTCATTATTAAAGGCGGATCTGTTTATTTATTCAAATCGCCTCCAAATGCATTAATAGAAAATGATAGTCAATTAAATAATCATCTTTTGAGCCAATCATTACTTCATTACAATTGCTATCAATCAGTTTTCCGTTGTGTCAAATCGACTGAATTGTTAGACGAGAAGCGCAATTGTTTTATAATACAATGCGCTGAAAATCACTCAATGAAATACTTTTCCACAGAAAATGCTGAAGATTTAAACAAACTGAAGATCTCTTGGCATAGGGCTAACTATCACTCTGTGACACAACTTGGGGTAACTTTTCATGTCCTTTCCCTATAATTCAATTCAAAGTTTGTATGTATTTATTGTCTATTATTTGCTTAATTATTGTTAGAGTAAAACATTTCCAGTGATTTGTGAAGGAATGAGTGGTTCATTAACTCTCGACTGGAGAATGGGGTTTGCATTATATGATCCCATTATAAAAGAGTACAAATGGAATTATAAGTTCCATCAATTGAAGGTAATTAACAGCACATCAAAGCTATCTACAGTAATACCTCAATAGTGATCCTATGAATCGCTGGGGACCTTACTCTAGTGTTCACTAACTATAAAGAGGTCAAATTGTATTAGATTTTTATGATTGAGACCAAAATCCTTATTAACACTAACTCGAAATCACTATAAAGAGGTTCACTATAACGAGGTATTACTGTATCAATTGTTAAAAGTTATTAAAATGCTATCACTTTCGCTACACTGGTGTACAGCACTCATCAGATGACGGAAACTGCAAATTGTCGTTAACTTTTGTGACGAACCCTAATGACAGTCGGGTAACAGAGACTCAATTATTGGAGTGCAATTCATTGCAGAATCTCTTGTATTGTATGCACGCCTTTCTCAGCGCAAAAGTGGCTTCAGTTGATCCCAGATTTTTACAGTCATCTTAAATACGTTTTATTGAATTTAGTTATAAAATATATTATTTATACATTTAATAGTATTTAATTGTATTTAATTGTGTGCAACAATTATTTTAGTCAATTATGAATACGAAAATTCTGAAATGCAATTATTCTATTGTTTTATTAATATTATTGAAATGCGTTCAACTCATAAATTGGATTTTTAAGACTTACCAAAGGAAAACACAAACATTGTTATAATATATTCTAATTTTAATAATATTGTTAATTATTTTGGACTTTTATAATATTTGACTGAAATTAACTTTTTTGTTAGCATTTGTATTGAATTATTTAATGAGAACTCTATTGTATTCATAAAGTTCTTCGCCTTAACAAACATTATGTGCAAAAATACTTCATTTATTTGTATTTATGATTCAAATTTCGCATTAAATATATTTGCAATTATTTAATAAGTCTTTTAATTAAACCAAACAATTATAATAAGCTTAAAAGCAATCGACAAATATATTGATTGTTCACTTCAAAACTAACAACTGCTTGTCTTTTCTATTGGGACAAAAATTTCCAAATATTTAATTAATATTAAGATTTTTAAAAAATTTATAACCAGACCTCGGATTTAGTGGTAAGTTTGACAACGGAACGATTCGATCTGTTTTGAGTTTAAAGCTATAAAAATAGCGGTACACATAATAATATTTATTTAAAATGAATGATTGTAATTGTGGTCGAATAATATATAAATTATTAAATTGTAAATATTGCGTAAAAGCAATGAGTGCTTTCTCTAATAGAGTTTTCTATAAAATGCTACAAATGATTGTCTTCTTGTGGGGGCCCTTCTGGGGGTCCTTCTGGGGGTCCTTCGATATAAAGAAAACTGTGAAAATGCTTCGCAACTTACTGTATTTAACCCGTTGTCTAACATATCCCTTAATCTCAAACCCGTATTAACTCTTTATAATTTTAAAGCTCTTTAATTCTAAGTCATTGTTAAACATTATTAAAGAAATAGAAAGGGTTTTAAAAATTTCAAATTTCAATTTCGAATACTTTAATGTATTAAAAAGTATTATTGCGGACAAACACACACTGACATTGTTTTTTATAAATATATAGATTAATCTTATTGTTGAAAATATTACTAATGTTTAGTTTAATCATTTATTGATAAAGTGATAGTTGGTATAGCCCTTAGAGCTAAGATTATATTACAATAAAAGTGTGGACACGACTATCGCTTATAGTACTGAAAAAGCTATACAATAATGAAAGTGCGAGACAAACATATATAGGTCTAAACTTTATCAGCAAATGCTTCTTCAATTTCAGCCATTCGTCTTTCCATTTCTTCTTTTTCTTTACGAGTCCGTCCTTTTTCTAATTTAGTCCTCTCTTCAGGCGATAAGTCGGGCAACACTTTAGTGACAACTCCTGTGGCAATAGTGTTGTTGCCATCCCTTAACGTGAATCGACTGCCCTGTTCTATGATCATTGGCTTTAAGATCTGTAATCAATTAAATTCAATTAATTTAAATCAAATAAATAGTGACCCTAACTATGATCAATGGCTTTAAGATCTGTAATCAATTAAATTCAATTAATTTAAATCTAAGAAATCAAATCAATAGTGACCCTAAGTTTGACTTGAGAGTCTTCGCCCGGAAGCATCATATCTTTGCCAATGGTCTCAATTTCTGTATAACAATCCCAAGTCCTGGAATACATCTGAGCTCTTAAAGTACTTAAAAAAGGTTTAGTACGTCCGCCCTCTTCTTTCTTCAACATATAGACCTGACTTTCCACATGATCTGCGGGTTTGAAAGTTCCCGGTTTTCCGACAGCCATTCCTCGTCGAACTTGATCTCTCTTAAGACCTCTGAGAAGAGCTCCTAAATTATCTCCAGCCTGTGCTTCCTCTAAAGTCTTCTTAAACATTTCAATACCAGTTATGACACTTTTATGAGCTCTTCCATAGCCAAGAACTTCGCATTCGGTGTTCTTCTTAATGCGTCCGCGTTCGAGACGTCCGGTGACAACAGTCCCGCGGCCTTGAATGCTATAAATGTGTTCGATAGGCATCAGAAATGGTTTATCCACTTCACGAATTGGTAATCGGAATTTTTCATCGATAGTGTCCAGTAATTTAATGACAGAATCGCGACCGATGTCGTCGAGTTTGCCCTCCATTGCAGCCAAAGCTGAACCCGAAACGAACGGCACTTCATCTCCATTATAGCCGATTTCAGAGAGCAATTCCCTTAACTCCATTTCAACCAATTCGATCATCTCTTTGTCCGCTGCGTCCACTTTATTGATGTAAACGACAATGTCATCGATGCCGATCTGTTTGGCTAAAGTGAGGTGTTCTCTGGTCTGAGGCATTGCGCCGTCAGTCGCCGCCACCACAAGGATGGCCGCCTCCATCTGATTGGCGCCCGTAATCATGTTCTTAATATAGTCCGCATGTCCGGGACAGTCCATATGCGCGTAATGTCGCGCTTCGGTCGAGTACTCGACGTGTGCTGTCGTGTAATCAATGATAAAGTGTTTCAATTTGTTTATCAAAAGTTTGTTGAATAACAAGTATTGCAAACATGACTCAAACCTGTATTGATAGTGATTCCCCGCTTCTTCTCTTCGGGCGCGTTATCGATTTCATCGTATTCTTTGATTTTCGCCAACTTTTTCTGAGCCAACACTCTAGTGATGGCAGATGTGAGTGTCGTCTTTCCGTGATCCACGTGACCGATCGTCCCGATGTTCATATGGGGTTTGTCTCTCTTAAAAAATTTGGGTCCGCCCGGCATTACTGGACCCGCAGTTGCCATACATCGCATCCCATTATATGAAACCAATGGCAGCCATTTATTACTTATGAGTCGGGCTTTTGTGCCAATTGTTGAGTAAAACACCGACGAAGACATCGTTTAAGCAAAACGTGACTTTTGTTTATCAAAAACTGATAATCAATTGCTTAATGAATTTTATTTTATTTAAATTACTTATGCTTTTGATTAATGTATTATTTGTTATAATTTAATAATTGATATAAATTATAGTAAACTCACCGCTAATTAGTATTTAGTAATGAATGAAATATTAATACAGTCTATGTTTACTGTATAAATGTTTTTTACAAACTTTTGTAGTTGTGATAAATACTGTATTGATATTTAGTTTATTTTAGTTAAATATAATGTTCATAGACTTCACTCCTTTCATAGCAATGCATAAATAAGTTAAGCTATTAGCAGACCTCGGATAAAAGTCAAGTTTGCCAATGGAACAGTTCGTTTTTGTTTTCAATTTAAAGCTATAAAAACAGAGGCAAACAAAATAATATTTATTTTAAATTTAATAATTATTACATTATTAAACCATAAGTACAATTATTAAATTTTAAATAAATATTATTTTGTCTACCGCTATTTTTATACATTTAAATTATAAGCAAAACGAACCGTTCCATTGTCAAGCTTACCGTTTATCCGAGTTCACTGAAAATATTTTATCGCATATCAAGTATAGACTAGACCTTTTTGAGTTAGCTCAAACATTTGAATTAACTTGAATTTACTTTGAGTTTGAGTTAAAGTTAACTTAAACTCAAATTAATAATTCTTTTGTGAAAAACTCAAACTCAAAATAAACTTAAAGTCCTTTAAATTTAAAACTACTAAAGTTGACTAAACTACTAAATTACTAAAGTTAGGTTTAAATAATACTGTCGTAAGTTATTTATATAAAATTTTAAACAATGTCTGATTTA
>JAQGAN010000486.1:0-10654 GCA_034697745.1 Nothrus palustris
ACTTTTCTAAATAAAAACGTAAATAAACAAAGCATAGGGGGTAGGAGTGGGGGTAGGAAGGGGTCATATTTCATTGGACAACACATAGCGGGAGGTCTGTCTTAAGTAAGTGAAATATTATCCCTTCCTACCCGCACTCCTACCCCCCTGTGCTTTGTTTATTTACGTTTTTATTTAGAAAAGTACTTACTATAGAAGACACCTTATATGAATATCATAGTAAAATGCAGTATAAATATGGTTAGGCCCCCCAGACCTAAAATCCTGGCTACGGTACTGTTAACAAGTTTATTTCAATAATCAGTTTCAAAGCTTTGCATTGAAGTTGTGGTATTTAACTTTTTCTAAAATTCATTGTACCTCCTGGTAAGGTGGCACCCAACTAAGGGATATTTATTTAGATTTAAGTCCAAAAATTTAGTTATAGTTGTTGTAATAGCAGGTATTTTTGTAATATTTTACTTATTTGAGAACATTTTTATGAATATTCCTTCAAAAATCAACTAAAATGATTTCTAAATTATCTCAACTTTACTTTCTTTGCATTAAATCCACACATCACAGACTTAAACAGTCAAAATATAATTTATTAATTAAAGCTAATCAAATAGTAAATTTTGAATTTTAGCATTTTTCATTTTGAGACATACGATTAGGCAAGTCTTGAAATTTTTTAGTAAAAATGGCACTAAAGCATCAATGAGTTGCGCATAAACAAGATTTGGCAAACTTTTCAATAGTAAGCAAATTTTTATACTACTTTAAACGTCTTTAAACGTCAAAATATATTCGCAAATAATGTTTAATTATTTAAATTGAATTAAAAAGTATTATAAATTGAATATTCTTTGAAATGAATGATATGCCTATAAATAGACTTAATAATAAAATTGAAAAATTTATCCAATCCTAATAATCTCTTCGATCAGATTCGAAAATTTGATATGAAAACTGGAAATTCCATAATATGAGGTACACTTCAAATATGGATCTATTTAGGTTTAGTCTAACAAAATTTACTCTATTTGAAATGAGTTCAGAAAAAAAGTTATTTGTTGCTACTTTTTTTAAAAAGTGTGCAAAAATTATCTATTCAAACGCCCTTTTAATAAGTAATTCTTCAATTTGTTTATAAATGAGGCAATAAATCAAAGCAACAAAATTAACGCATTTCAAGAATAGACGTTTACTGTACGTATGAATTATTATTCTCTCGATCCAAAGATATCCATATAATATATTATTGCCTCAAGCATTATATAGTCTTTCACACCATCCTATACTTCGGTTAAATCTTTGAAATTATTGAAGAGGTTTAGCCAGAGTCCGATTTTTGTACAAAGGAATCCTTTGGGTTTAACAAAATGTTAAGTTAGGAAGTGTTTAAACAGTTTCAATCGCATTGGAACCATAGGATGATCTTTTTCAGGTTATTTAAAATTCTTTAGTTAAGGTTATTCTTAAGTTATAGTAGATTAAGACTAATTATTAAATGACTATTACATTATTATTTCTAATAAAATGATGACTACATATTTTCATTTGATATTCCATGGACTCATCGTCTAACCTGAGTTTTTTTAGATATAATATCGCAAATTTCCTATTTTTCAGTTCCCTATTATTCAAATTGAACGAATTAATAATTTAATCATATTATTATTATTATTTTCGTTTTTAATCAGTACTTAATTAATAAATACAAGTCGTAGATGTGTTGAACGCCAATGCACTATTTATTCTATGAAATATTTACTACTTTAAACCTTGAATAATAATTATATTTAATTTATTATACTTTTGTTCGGGCGATAAATATTTTATTTTGGTTAAGTCAATAAAATAAAAGAGTAATGTTGTGAAAATAATCAAATGTGTATGTGAACCATGAATTCAAATAAGCGTTCATATTATAAATACTTGAAATCAAGATGCTTATAAAGATATTGACAATGCATTAAACTTATATTAGAACTTTAAATCAAGGCTTTTCAACTTGTTCCATGGCAAAGTCTCAGGTGTTCCCCAGAAACATTTTGAAAAGCATTATTAGGTGTTCCGTAAGTTAAATATTAGCTTATGTTGCAGATCATTGTATAACTTGTAATTGAAAAGTCTTTAATAATATTTATGTCTAATGATGTATAGTAAGCTCAGGCTAGCCTAGGCTCGGTTCGAAGGGTCTTTACGAGCTCAAGGCTCCAGGCTTGCGGAAATTTGAGATTTAGGCTCAGGCTCAGGCTCGGGAATTTCGAGCCTACTATACATCATTATTTATGTCATACATAGAATAATTGTAGCAATTTTCAAAGCATATACAGTATATTTGAGTTATACTTTTGGGAACTAAGAGTTACACAATTGTGTGCTGCAAAACAACCACAACCTTCTTAAGAATAAGTTTTTGGTGTTCCGCGAAAATTCCATAAAGTCTAAAGTGGTCAAAAAAGGTTGAAAATTCATGCTTTAAATCATTACAGTAGCAATGTTAACATTTTTTGGTTAAGTTTAATAAAATAATTAGCAAGAATTGAGATAAAAAATTTTTAATTGTCTAAACATTCCACAAAGTTTTAGTTGAAATTAAGTTCATAGTAATGAAAATGCGAAAATAAAATATTACATAAAACTTAAGCCTTTTGATTGTTGACAAATAAATACTATTTGTTGATATTTGCTTAAAATGAATTTTAATTTTATTATTTATTTAAAATATATGTTTCCTTTTTTATATTCGTTTGCCTTTTGGTTGAATTTTAACAATTCTTTTAAGACAATTTGAAGGCAATTCTAAACCTATTTTCAGAATATTTTTTTTAACTAAAAACATACCAATACTTTATTTATGATATTTAAACAGTTAATATTATGATATATTATGTGAATTGCAGTATAAATATGAATTAAATTTTGAATCTTAGAATGAACTAACTCTATTATCATTCATAATATAATTCTTTTGACGCATCTATTTTTGGAAGAGTGAAGGATTCACTCATTCATTGAGATTACTTGAGCCCTGTGTTGAGCAATCGTCTAATTTTATTTATGAGAAAACTGTCAAATGTGAAAAACTTACTGTAAAAAAACTTATGGAAAAGATCCAGGATTTGAATAAAGTTAGTTTTTAATTAAATTAATTTTGGCAAAAAAGCTGGCGAACTGCCTCGTGTGTTGTTCATAGCAAATAATTATTTTTTTCTTAAAGATTTTAAGGTAAGATTATATATACACAAGGCTTATACTAGGATTACATTAGCATTTTATATTTTAACACATTTCTAATTATTTAGTACATTAATAATGATTTAATAGAAGCCATTAGGTTCAGAGACAGTCTACAAATATACTTCATTTCATCTTTTAATCATATAATTTCAATATTATTTTTGAATGAGTGAAAAATGAAAAATTTTTAAATAAAAGCCTTTGAAATCAATATAATGAAAAACTTACTAATCTTTAATAAATATGTCTTTGAATAATCTTTTTATTTTTACGAAACTTTTGGGATTATATTGTGATAAAGTTTGTGATCAACCACTGCTGCGTTGCGCAGACATCTCTAGCATTAGAATCAACTTCGTAAGATTTAGAACCACTTATAAGCTGTTTATAAGCTGTCTATACCTTTTAGAAAGAGTTCTCAAACATCTTCCAGCAAAAACTTATTTCTAAATTATGCCATTTATTTTGAATAAGATATTTAATTTATATAAATTTAACAACTAGTTTGTTCTAAATCACAAATTTATTGTTTTACATCAGTTTATTTGAAAATATATTAAATAATATTAAATACAACCAATTGTGTCAACCAATAAATTATTCGAAACAGTTTAAAAACTAGTGTTCATCTGATACTTATTGAGATGATTTAAAATACAGAGTATTAGATAATATTGTATTATATAATATCTTGAAGACTAGATATCACTGAATGGGTGAGTTTTATTTATGAATTATTAAAGTGGCAATCTCAATCCTAAATGAATATCTTATCAAATAGTTGAATGGTATTCTTTTTATTTGTTTTTTTTGTTAATAAAAGGAAAAATATTTAGTTTTTAAACAGATACAGTAATACCTCGATAGAGTGAATCGCTGGGGACCTAACTCTAGTGTTCACTATAACGATTTTTCACTCTAAAGAGGCAAAATTGTATCAGTTTTTTATGATTGGGACCAAAATCCTCATTAACACTAACTCGGATTCACTATAAAGAGGTTCACTATAACGAGGTATCACTGTATATTCGAGTAAAAGATTTGAAGTAAAATTATAAGACATTGAAATGAGTTTTGAGGTAGAAGTGCAAATGTTGCCCTTGAACTTTGTATACTATTACATATCCCAACAATAAACGTGCCGAATGTATAACTAAAGAATGCAATGCGTGTCGCTTTACTCTGAATAGATCTATTCAATTGAGATGAGGGTTAGATTGAATGCATTACGCAAATGCTCACTGAGAAGAGATTCGGTGTGAGAGTGAAGTCTATGCTATTATCAAAACTGTATGCAGAAGACGGTTATCCTTGAAATATTGCTTATATTAAGCATTAAGTTAAAGGAGTAAAATCAATGGTAACCCTTCCCATGATTCAAATCGTGAAAGCTATTCATGTTTCACATTTCCTTTCACTTTCATAATGTTTAAGATTCATCAAATGCATTACAGAATATATGCATTTTATATGACACCGGATTCGTAATAGAAGCAAATGTTACGCACTGTTACCCTATGTCCTCATCTCCTCTCGATTTGCATTTGCTTTCAGTTATCAATTGAATAGAGAGGAAGAGAGAGGAAGAGAGAGAGAGAGAGAGAGAGAGAGAGAGAGAGAGAGAGAGAGAGAGAGACTTTTTTTAACAATGAATACGAAATGAAAATATTCGTCAGTTAAAAGCGCTGTACTAGTATAATAAGTAAAAACATTTGGTTGCCAAAATACCATTGGTTGCCACCCATTTATTTTGTCCATCATTACTTTTAATAGCTATCAAAGTTTATTAATAAAATTGTATTTAACCGATCGTTTTGATATCATTCGAGTAGTTTAGAAAATAAAAACTTCCTCTTAATTAATAAATATTCATTAGGATTTTTCATAATAGTTGTAATCTAAGTGTGAATTGAAAGCCTGATTCTAAATTTCAAGATTTAGTTAACTAAAAACTTTTTCTAATGAATGCCAAATTATATAAAATAATTAAAATTTTAGATAAAATGTGTTCACAAAATATTGCAATTTAAATACATGTATAATAGAATAAAAGAAAATATTGATTCAAATTCAAATATTCTATAATTAGAAATATTTCTTAAAATGTTATGAAAAAATTGTTTAAAAATTGAGTTTTAAAGATAAAGATTACTAATAATAATTTATTATTGAATAAAATTGATTTAAAATTAAAAAATTGAGCTGATCTTGAACCATACCAGATCTTGTCCCAAATCTAATAAAGGGTGGGTCGCAACTCTATACAACATCTATAATACTGCATCATTTATAGTCAAACTAATGCTTTCAGAATTTATGCCTTTCGGCAGTAGGAGAAAGAGTGAGAGAAATCAAGTTCAAGGCCGTCAAGTCTAAAAATTGCATTTGGGGTAGAGATAAACGTTTACATTCATCTCTTATAAAGGAAACTTATATTCGGTTTTCGGTGTTTCAAATTTTATTAATTATTTTCAAATTCATGTCCAGAATAAAAGTAAATCAATAATAACTCCACAAATAAATAGTGAAAATAATTTGAATGGTCACGTAAATCAATTATCATATAATTGATCAAATTTACAATGTTACAATTAACAATTAAGTTACGTAAGAATATTTTTCGTTTCTTTACTATTAGCCTAAAAAGTGTCAGTTCTTTATTATTTTAATAATGAAACATAGTTTTTAACGAATCGAAACACAATTAACATCATTCAGTTTTGTGAATAGTTCGAGTCACAATCATAGCTCGAATCACGATCACAGCTCGAGTCAAATCACAGCTCGAGTAACATTGAATATATTAATGCGCAGACAGTATTAAATCTAGTGACTATACCGAAAACTATTGTCAGTATAAATCTATAGATTAGAAATTAAAGCTTATTTGATAAAGTTGTGTAAGCTTTTTTCAACTAGTTTGAGGTGTGTTTTAATGCTTATTTCATAGACTATAAATGTTGATGAATTACGCAATCTTATGAGCTTATGGTTTGTTTAGTATTCATTTATTGATGAGTTTCCAATTTGTTATGCGGTTATTACGCATACAATCCTCACACTTAAAAGAGTAAAAGAGTACAAACCATTTTAGTTTCCTAATTGTTCAAAAAGTTATGAGTCTTATAAAAAGTTGCGAATCCTATCATTTAGTTTACAAATTTAGATATTTATTATTTATCAAATTTGGAGCAAATTCTATATAAATCATTAATACTGAATAAATATGTAATCATTTTTATGAGCAAAATCTCATTTATTGCCCTTTTTATAGATAAATATCTTAAATGTGAAGTAATATTAATCAGATATTAAAAAGTTATATAATGTATAAATTATATGTATTTAAAGTTATATAATGCATAAGTTATATAATGCATAAGTTATATAATGTATAACTTATATGTATTTAAAGTTATATAAAGTTTTGAAAAATATGATTAAAATAAGAAGCGATTAAGTGAGAGATAAAACCCCTAAACGCCACTTCCCTGCAATCCCAGCATTATTTGGTTGTATCGCTTGAGGCCATTAATATGGCAGCACTTTATTTGATAATACTATCCATACTATCCATAAGTGTTTCAAATGTTGGCTCTGAAGACTCTGAAGAGTTCATTCAATTGAATGAACATTCATGTAATACCGGTTTAACCAGCAGTTAGTTTGAGAGCCATTCAGTCATACATTCAATTGAATTGAAAGTGAAACATATTTTTGTTGATTTGCTTAACGATTAACTATTGTGTGAAAAATGTGTTTCTAATACTTAGTTTTACTTATCATTCAAATCGTATTTACATTTACTTTATATCATATGTGAATTCAATCTTCATATCAATAATAGACTATTAAGACTATTAATATTCATATTTGTTATCATTTCAATTAAATACATCTTTTATTTTCTCATTTAATTCAATGTCTTTAAAGGTATTTCTTTTAAAAATTTAAATATAATTTCAATTAATATATATTTATATCAAATATAAATATAATTCAATGTCATATCAATTGAAATGAGATTTGAAAACATTTTAAAACAAAATTATTTCAATCTATTTCTAAATTAATAACTATTAATATAAACATTAATTGATTTGAAATGTATTGGATATGTATTGAGATATTGATAATAAACTATGAATAGTCTATATATTAATATTAATATAGTGTTTATAAATGATACAAATGTTTATTGTAATTATTGGTGTTATTAATAGTATTATTGGTATTATTGGAATATAAGTTATTATTATTTATAAAAATTTAGAAATTATTAGAAAAGTTTGATTTTTTGACTGCAATTAATTTGAATGCAAAAAATATTTCAATAAACAAGAAATGAATGTTTGCCCGAAAGACTGGTTGGCCTTGAATTTTGGGTGTTTTGTGTGTTATATAAGTTTGATCTCAGTTTCAAAGAAACAAAAAATTACTAAACAGTCTCTCAACAGCTTTAATATCCTTTTTATGATAGTCTTATACAGTATTCATATTTATATTCATTCATATTATAGACGACTTGTATTCATATCAATAATGTATATGAATATCATTATCGATAACAACAAAACTAAGAAGTGATAAAATTGTGTCGAATCGATATTTATAGGAATATCTCTTTTCACTTTCAACTCATTCCTAAAGAAATACATTTATTGATTAATACGAAAAATGAGAATATAATCAATTGAAAAGTTTGACAATAAGTTGATTCACTGCTGAATATTATCTGAATATTAGCTGAATATTAACTAAAATTATTGCCAATATATGGAAATGAATACATGTATTAATTTGTCTGTAAATAATGTGTCTTATAGTAGGTCTGATTGATTGCCAAACACAATGACCAGCAATGGAGTCGTGAACGGAGTGATTGTCAGCAATAACATCAAGTCTGAAGTTATTGACGACAAGAATGAAGAGAATTGTGTTTTATTTAGTACTTCTGACAACACCTGCAATACTTCCACAATCACTACAACAATTGTGAAGACAAACGAATCGGTGAACAGCAATAATGGCTTATATTCTGGACACAACACCAATGGCAGAGTACGTCACGATTCTGTTTCATCCATACCTACAATCAATTCAAGTGTTGTTAAGCTAGACTTCACCCGAAAATCTCAACAAAATAGTTTGGTTTGTCATTAGTTCCAAGGCTTTAATGTCTTAATTGATGTCTTTGTCATTTTTAATGTCTTAGTTCATGTCTTTGTCATTTTTAATGTCTTAATTGATGTCTTTATCATTTTTGTCACATTCAGGATCTCTATTCGACTTCAGGCAGTTTAGAGCCGTCGCCCTCTTCCTCACCATTGAGTCCCAGTGAAAATCATGCTCAAGACATGTTCTGCTCGAGCACTATGTCCGGTGACTGTTCCAGCAATACGAGCATAGATGCAAATGATGCCAAAACTAGTGATAACTCACCCAAACGTGTTTGTTTAGTATGTGGTGACACAGCTTCAGGTTTTCATTATGGCGTCGCTTCATGTGAAGCCTGTAAAGCATTCTTCAAAAGAACCATTCAAGGTATACATTATCGCATTTTCAATGTAATGCATATATTATCTAATTTTGATATTCGCAACAATTATTATTTTCACAACTGAATTGAGTGACAACAGTCTTAATTAGCAATACGTCTGGAAGTGCTATAAAATGTTATCTTGAGTTGATTTTTTCTATAAGATAGCACTTTATAGCACTCACCCATAGTTTTCCATTCAATTTCATTATAATTTGTTGCTAATAATCACAACTTTATTTATTATTTAAATTTGAGATAAGGTTTTATTTTAATTGCAATATTGATTATCAGAAAATAGCATCACTTAAAAGGTTTTTTATCATTAAATGAATCGTTTCTTTATTATTTTAAACTTAAAGAGTAGAAAAATGAAGTTCTTTAAACGATTGAATTTGAGTTGATTTCAACTATTAGAAAGTTTATTAGATTATAAAAATATAAGAATACTTAATGTTAACTTTTAATGCATTTCATATGAATTACAGATTATTACTAACTCCGTTCTTCAGCTTTATTTACTTTAATAACTTTTAGAACCAAAAGTTTTGTAAACATTCACATAAGAGGTCGAGTCTGACACCCTTTAAAACATTAAATTAGATTAAATTAAGTATAAAAATAGTTAGTATCCTATTTGGACATAAATATTATTGCATAATATTAAATACCTATACCGGTATATGAATACATCTTTCAATAGCAGAGCTTTACTTTATGAATGAATGAGTTTAATTGTTATACATTTGTATTTGCAAATAAAGAGTGTTATAAATTTGATTATAATTTGAAGGCAATATTGAATACACGTGTCCGGCATCTAATGATTGCGAAATAAATAAACGAAGGCGTAAGGCTTGTCAGGCGTGTCGCTTCCAAAAGTGTCTTAGAATGGGAATGCTTAAGGAGGGCGTGAGGTTGGATCGAGTGAGAGGTGGCCGTCAAAAGTATAGACGGAGTCCAGAGAGTCCATATCAAGTACAAAATATGTCACCTTTGAAAAAATCAACCATCGAAGGTATTTCATAGTAGAGATGGTATATAAACTTCAATAATTACATAATATTATAATTAAACAGAAAACAAGTTGGTCGCAGCTTTGATTAGTTGCGAACCCGAACCACTATTAGCCATAAATACACAACAATCTAATGCCAGCACATTATCATCTTCATCATCGACACAATACAAAAGCATTTGCATTCTTAGTGATCTCGTAGACAGAGAGCTCGTCGCGACCATAGGATGGGCCAAACAAATCCCCGGTTTCACTGATCTAATCCTCAACGACCAGATGAGACTTTTACAAACCACTTGGGCTGAAGTACTCTCACTTTCCTTAGCATTTAGGTATGTTATTCACTTCAATCAATTATAAGTTGTCATAAATTCATAATAGTTGTCATTATTTGTTTTAATCACATGAGCTTTTGTATAATCACTTTTATTAATTTAATTCAAATTGTTTCAAACGACTCGAGAGTGTTGTATAATAGCATTAATGTTGTGCTCATTCATTCATTGTTATAATATATGTAGATCTCATCAGCTTTATATGCCCTCAACCACTACAATGACAGCTACTTCTGCAAACACATCTACACAACAAACTAAGTTAGTCTTTGCCAATGACTTCATAATGGATGACCAACAGGCGACTCAGTGTAGAGCTGATGAGCTATTCAGCCATTCTATACAATTAGTTAAACGACTTAATGTTCTCAAAATTGCTAAAGAAGAATATCTGCTGTTAAAAGCTATGCTCTTAACAAATGCCGGTATTATTACAATCATTGAAATTATAAATACGGTCGAACTCGGATATAACGAATACCCGCTTATAACGAATCATATCTTAAGTACCAATTCCTTAGATTTCATTAAAAA
>JAQGAN010000487.1:0-10648 GCA_034697745.1 Nothrus palustris
CATACCTTTTTCGGACAAACCTTAGTTATACAATTATTAGTAGTGCCACCAAAAAAGTGGTTGTACTACGCCACTCATCTAAAAATAATGCAATAGAGGTCATCCCAACAGAGGTCATTCCATTACTATTACTCTATTTCATTATTATTGTTAGCAATTAATGAGAGCGAGAGAAACAATGCAATTCTTTACTTTTTTGCATTATTGTTTGATGAGTGGCACTAATTATTAGTGCGTATTTATTAGTAACAATATATACAGTATTTTTTATTAGACTAATACTACAGGCTGTGGGCTAACTTATGAAGCAATAATCCAGAGGTTCCATTAGGAGTAACAAGTCGAAAAAATATTTAAATATTTGAAAGAATTTTACCAAGTCAAAAATTTTTAAATTTTGCTTTTCGGCAATTTAGTTTTATTCCACTCATAAATCTTTATAGTGTAGTGAAAAAATTACTTGTTTATCTATTATAGTTTAAAAGATATAAGGTCATATGCAAAAATCATATTTTAATTTTTAGACAGTCCCCCAAATTAGATTCAACTTTGACCTAATAATGAAAATTGCTTAGAATGAACTTATATTGAATGGAAAAATTGAATTATTGATATATCTGTTGAGGGCCGATTTTGTTAGTAAATCCTACATTCTTTGCAAAATTTTTATACAAAAATCCAAATTTCATCTCCACTCCAATGGAGTCAACAATATTTAACATGTAGTTCTCTATTTAAAACCAATTTCAATATAATGTTATTATTTATAAGTTATTCATATGAACGATACTTATATAATAACATAGAAACCATTCTAATGAAACCAAAAATTGTTTGCTATTAAATGAAACTTTAGATTCTGAAAGAATAAGAACTTTTAATTAAGAATAATTAATTTTTGAAAACTATTATTTTCATAAGCAGTGCTGAAGCAGTGCCTCAGAACTAAGTTTAAAATCATATTTAGAAGTCAATTGTTTTTCACTTTTACATTATATTTAAAGGTCAGGAAAAGTACGAATATTTTTATATATAAGAAAAATGATATTAAATATTATAGAAATTAATGCACGTTATTATCCTTACATTAGTCGAAGTAAAGCCAACATTCATTATGTTTTCAATATTTAATTAAAATAAAAGTTTTTGTTATAAAATGTTTTAAATGAAATGAAATGAAGTCTAATTTAATATTAATAAATGTTTTGATTTGATTCAAATAAGAGTCACATACATTAAATTAATGGACATTTTGTCAAATAAATTAAAGACTTATTATCAAAAGTTTGGAGTCGTGTGGGTGGGGGTCAGTTACGTAACCCCTCCTCATGCTGCTTATCACATTATTACATTAACTTTCTACTTATATCATAAATGTATAGTTTTTTAATTGCAAATCAAACTAAAGCTAAACTACTTTAGAGATTATTTTTAAACATAGAAAGTAAACATTTTAACAGTCAATCGAAATATTGTGATATTATCTTTAATTTTCCAAATGAATATTTCCATTATATTAATTGTGTTTATTTTTGCTTCTTTTAATATTTATTACACTTTTTCTAAACCTACAAAAATGTTTTTCATATAAAATATTATGCTTACAATTCTGTATACACTTATATCTTATCTGTACTAACAATTTGAAAAGTTAAGCAGCTTTTTAAAATATATACAGTATATACCAGAGCTTCTTAACCTTTTTTGATTCGGGGGATCACTTTAGACTTTATAGACTTTTCGCGGAACACTAAAAACTTATTAATGAGAAGGCTGAGGTTGTTTTGCAGCACACAATTGTGTAATTCTTGGATCTTTTCATATAAATATATTGCCTTCAAAACTTTTGCGGAACACCTGAGACTTAGCCGTTGGAACACTTGTGTTCCGCGAAACCAGGTTAAGAAGCCTTGGTATAGTACTTTCCTATATAACCCACAAATGCATTGATTTGTATATATCTTATGTTTTACAGGTAAAAATACTTACTAAAAAAGCTCATTATCTTTTGAAAATTATAGTACAGTGCAGTAATTTATATATTTATGAAAGTTGTTTTCACACATAAAAAATCAAATCTCTTATTAAGATTTATGATTTATGTTTACTTTATTTGACACAAAGCATGAATTCTTCTTAAATCTAAATATAAATAAGAGTATTGTTGAAAGTTTTGACTCTTTTGTGAAATCGTTTAATCTTTATTATTATTTTTTGATTGCGAGCTAACGAACAGAGAGCATATCCTCTGATAAGTAATGATTAAGTGTTGTAAGAAAGAAGCATTTGAGGAGTCAAAACAGTGGATTCTCAGCTCAAGTGATACTTTTGTGTTACAATTATGTAATATTTGGAGTGAACAAGAAAAAGATGATGACTAAGTTTGTGGAAATAGTTGTTATAGTGACGATATAAGTGATGTATAGCTTTAGTAATATTTAGCACATGTCATGAGAGGTAGTGTTATGATTACGAAACAAATGTAAGTTATATAATGTACAAAAATAGACAAATATACAGAATATTTGCATTGAAAACAGAAAAGTTGATTCTCTAATTTCTGCTCTTCTGTTGGATTTAATAATAATCTTTTAGAAGAGTTTTGCAAACCCACAGCTCACAGAAACTACTACTACTGTCATGTAATTCATTTCCCAAAGGATAGCAAAGGACAAGAGGCTTAACGTAGTTTTTGGCCAATTTGTATGCAAATAATGACTTACTAGCTCATATGTAAAGTATTTTTAGAGGCAGTAATACTATTTTCGTTTTACTTTTTTTTTGTCAATTGACATGCTCTCTAATGCTTAATATTAGTTCATCAATAGCTCGTCTCTCTCTCTCTCTCTCTCTCTCTCTCACGCTCTCTCGCTCCCTCACTCTCTCTCTCTCACACACACTCTCTCGCTCTCTTTCTCTCTCACGCTCTCTCTCTCTCTGAATGTGTGTCTGTCTCTCTTTGTCTCTCTCCTAATAATGAACAATAAAATGGTTAGTAAAAAGATTGGATGACTGGTAAATGAAATGAAATGCACAATGCATTTACGATGCATTTGTTATTGATCAATATTTTTGATGCATGACATAACACAATAATATGGCAATTGTGTTGAGCTTATATAAAAAGATTTTGTTATATATAACAAAAAGCTTCGCTGCTGCGTTCCAGTCGTTTGAGTTCTAGTTTTGTTACACTATTAAGGTATTGATCGAATATGTCATATCATTCAGCGAAGTAGATCACAAATTTCTTAACTTTAAATAAAAACAAGCAAAAGGCGAATCAGGTAATCGCGCGATGCGCTATTGTTTCCTTTGTATTGCTCAAAGCTCAAAATACTCTTATCTCATAATCAACTCCAATAATTTTTATTATACGCTTTGCTTCCTTTTATTAAAAAGATAGTAACAATTCAATCAATGACACGAAAATAAGACATTATATTAATATAAAATATACAGTTTACATAATGAATCTCAATATATCTTAATACTTATTCTACCTTTTGTGAGTGTATTTCAGGATAACTAAAACTTTACCAATCAATTAGATTCGTATGAATTATTCCATCTAAAAATATCAACTGAATTACTTTATTCTAGTGCTTAATGCGAAAGCAGCACGAAATCATTCCGATTTTTCATTATAGAACAACTTTTACTCATGCATAACAATTTGTTATTATTAGAGTAGACCTCACTTTGGATTTTTTGGGTTTTTTGCATATTTTCCATAAATTGTCGGTTAATTCTTATTAATTGCAGTGTCGATCAAGTTTTTCTTTTAAACACTTTGTATAAGCATTAGATTTTCAATCAAATTAAAGGATTCATTAAGGTTTTCATTATAAAAATTTAAAAATTTAAATATTAAACCAAAAAAAAGCTGACACTTAAACTCAAATTAATTTTAATAATATATAAAGATATTACATTTTAATGCATAGAATTATGTACAATCAATATACAATTTACCATAATTTTAACACATTCAATGATAATTATGAGAGTACATCAATTTAGTATTATCAATATTTTATGAATAGACATTGCCAGTATATGGAAAGTGGACAAGTTCTAATTTGAAAATTTTCAGAGCTATTAACCTGTCTCCATTAAAAGACAGATGAATTCATTATTTTGTAGAAAATGGTTAAGCGACATATTATTCCTAAGTATACATAACTAATATTTTGTTTATTATTTATAAAAAAAATATGATTCTCGCACAAAAACACAGTAGATTACAATATAGTTATTTTTGTAAGAAACATTTTGAGTAATAGATTCTGTTTCCAGTTTTCGTTACTTACGAGCACTATATTTGGAAAATATTTTGATATAATTATAGATTTAATTTTTTCACTTTACTGACCGATGTTGAAGAAATGATCCGAAAAGTTTAGTGTCTGATTATGACCTTATTGTAAGTTAAATGTGCACTTTTAATCTTGAAGTAAACTGGAATTTAAGTGAATGAATGGTTGTATCAATGCTTGAAAGAAAAGAGAGTATAAAATAAGAGATGACTGACACGAGAGAGTAGAGTAAAAAGTAAATGCTATTTTATGGATGAGCACAAAGTGGTTCTGTTCTGTACTTCAAAAAATGTAATAAAAAAAAGAAGAAACAGAATGAATAAGATATTTATATTGCTCTTTACGCCGTAATATCAGTTAATGCTCTTTCTATCGATAGCAGAGAATCTCTCCAACATTTTTTGAATTTGTATTCACATTATATTTTATGATTAGTTACTTTCAAAAGTCTGATAAATTATACGATACTTTTTATTTTGACAAATACTTGAGATACAAGATTGCCAGAAAGGCTTATTTCAATAATTCCATGCTTTTAACGACTTTTCAAATCCTACCGATTATATAAAGATCGAAAGTCAATACAAATACAAAAATAGAGTAATTCAACAGACATTTATTTAGTACAGCAGTAATACTGTATACTGTAATATACTGTAATATACTGTAATATACTGTAATATACTGTAATATACTGTAATATACTGTATAATAAGTACCACAACTTTCTGAACTCATCTTTTATTTGAATAAAGTAAACAATTGTATTTTAAACACTCTTTATCTTTTTGAACTTTTGATACAATGCCTATTAATCAAATCAGATTAATTTCATGAATATTTTGAGCCAAATTAGAAGCGGTTTTTCAAATTATTCAAATTGTAAACTTATTTAAAGTTGAGTTTAACAGAATTTTAAATTATTCTTATGTTCGAAGAGCTTAAATGTTTAGAAACTAATATATTATGTAATTTAGAAAATGCAAATCTACGAGACATAAATATTCTGTATTCTATATTCTGTTTGGAGTTTATGTACGGTATTTACAATATTCAATATATTCTGAATATCATTGGTATAAATGCCTCAAATTATTCCAAACTAAATAACAAATAAATGAATTTTATATTAAACATTTTGGCAGCACTTTTTCATTAAAAATGTTTCTATAATTTTATTTATTTTTTGCTGAAAAGAACAGACATTATGTCATTTATAACAAAACTCATTAAAGTTAAACTGCATTATAAGCTTAAAATATTTCGTGTTTCAGTGATTACATGATGAAAGACGTGAGGAATAGAGGAAATAAAATATAGTATTTAATACATATATAAAATAGACCTGAAATAGACTATTGGCAATGTTGGAGAATAGAATGAGCTCTTTGTATAGAAGTTGATTGCATTAACTTTATTTTCAGTAAAATAGATTGGTTAACACAAGTGAATAGAGTTTGAGTCAATTAAATGATTCGACATTTTAATGTTCTTAAGCTAAATGAATGGCAATTTTATTGCACGAACACATTATGTAGAATAGAGATCATTAAAATGCGCGCAAAATAATATTTTTATTATCAAAAAAGATATGCAATGAGAGAACATATTTTAACAAATCATTAAGGAAAAGATAATAGCAGTTTTGTTGGCATATGTTTTGAGTAAAAAAATGTCACAATACTATACAATATAATATTGTAGAATAATGTGGTGCCGTTCACGACTTATTCAACTGTTCATTAGTGGGGCTATTAATTCAGTCGCTGAATTACACGATTATAATAAATGCCAACAGCTATTAATCCTAATATAGAGGCAATAAAAAAGAGCAAAATGCCATTGGAATAGAGTAATGTTTCATTCAAAACTTCATAAGCAATTTGGTGTTTTGTGTAATTAGGAAAACAAAGATATTACTTTATTATCAGCTTTATTTTACCCATAATTTATATTTTTTGTTTCAATAATTATGTAAATAAGTTTATATATAGAGGATGTATAGTGTAGTGTATAGTGTATACTCATTAAAGAAATTCTTTTAATTCTTACAAGATTATCTAATCTTGTTTTCATGCAAATGTTAATATTAGTTCAACTAATTCAGCTGTCGTTTCAGATCTACCTTTTATCTATGTTTGCGAAACAAATTTTCTGATATTTGTACTATTCTTTCTACTTTCTAACATTTTTGGGTACACTTTTTAACATTTTTAGGTACACTTTCTAACATCTTTGGGTACACTTTTTAACATTTTTAGGTACACTTTCTAACATCTTTGGGTACACTTTTATCATTTAAAAATGTTTTCCTCAAAGTCAAACTTTTCATCAACTAATTTGTATCATTTGTATCATTGCTTTATAGAATTACCGGTAATGTAATTTTGATAGTTTCCAACTATAACTTTGATCCAATAGACCGATAGGTCTAAAGTCAGACTCATATGACAATTAAATAATAATTAGTCAGATATCTGAACATTGAAGTGTAGGACAAACCTTAATACCAAAAGTTGGAACAGAATTAAAGCCTGATAATTATTATCAGAATTATTAACAATAAAAAAAACTAGGGTTGAATCATGAATAGCTTGATATATAAAATTTGATACATATTTATACTCACATTAATAGAACATTTCTTTAATCAAATAATGTTTAGTATTCAAGTGAGTATTAATGTCATAGTAATTGTAAATAATAACGCAATAATGAATCAGTTAAATATAATTGAATGATATATAAAACAACTCTATTTATCAAATATATCAATAACTGAAGACTAATTAGAATATGAAATAAATTCTTTAAACAGGAATATCATATTAAACATTTTTAATCAAATTTTCGTTTCATTTTCATTAGAATTTCCTTTTAAAATCATTAGAATTTCTAAATCAATTCAAGACATACTTATATTTATTTAATGTCTTCGAAAACACTCTTAACCAGTGAATCCTTTGGAACTTAAGTGAGTTTAAGAAACTGAGACTAATCACGAAAGTGCTTCTATTAATAGCATTAATTGGTTATTTGCAAATCCACTAAATTATCAAAGCTTGGATTTTAGATTAGATATGTATGTTGAAATGTTCTTGGATGTTATATCTCTTCTAATAAGTTTTCTCCAAATCATCATCTTATCTAAATATTACAACAAAGTGGACGTCATTAGTAATTAGTTCAGTGGTTTCACTCAGAATAAGCTCTGATAATTCAATTTCTCATACATTACTAGTGTTTGAGGTAAAAATTAAAGCTAAAATCGTTTGTTTGAAGCCATTTGGGAGATAGTTTTAAAACTTCTTTAATTTCTCATTTAATTTTTATTCAATTATTTTGTATTTATAAAATTCATTAAAAACAGTATAACATTACAAACTTTAGATTCAATTATAGATCTAAGTTTAGGAACTAAAGTCTGACTCCATATGGATTTTGTTGAATCTTTGCAATCATTGCTATTTGAGAATTGAGCTAAAAATTTAAACTTATCGATATATTTCCTACCGGTATTGATAGCATTAATATAGTTTCAGTTTAATTGTGTTAACTTTAACTTATAAACGAAATATGAGTCTATACAGAAAATATAACAAACTTATATTTACTTATGCTCGGAAAGCAAATGACACGTGAGTTTATGATAAATATAGATATGTTTGCGATCTGTTTACTTAAGATGTGCCCAACGTTGAGCAAACTAACAAACTTTGAGCACTGAAATGCTCTATACATTTGTGTTTGCACTCGTTCTCTAATAGTAAAGCCTTAATTAGAGTCGAAGAGCAGATGGAGAAAATGAGAAATTTATGGTTTTCTTCATAAAGAAACCAAAGTTTCAGTAACGATCGCAAAATTTTTGATAGCTATAGAAAAGAGCTGCAATTGACTCTGTCTTTAGTTGAAGTGCGAATCTCTTTTCGGTTAATCACCTCTTAATACTTACTCAACTCAAACTCATCCTTTCTTAAAAATTTAAGCCTAGAGTGATTTTTACTTTTCAAAAACCAATTGCCTCTGTTTATCACATTTTAAATAATATAATGTAATGTAAACATTAGCTAAAAAGTTTTCACTCTGTTTTTAACTCTCCTGTCGCTATGGCTTAAATATTTGTATATAAAGCGACATTTGTTAGAGTAGAATGAAAAGTGAGTAAAAGCTTTTTTAAACTCCCGTTTACTTTAAGTTGTTGTAATCGTAATGAGTGAACGATAAGAGACTAATAAGATTCTCGTTGGAATTTTCAAAAACACGTTTAACTAAAACTCAGTATTATTAATACGAAAATATTGTACAAAATGTAATCCGTTGAAACCTATTTTGCTCACATGGCATCACTCACATACGAGGAAGTATCAGTTATTATAGAAGGGCAATAGATCTAATTCTGAATTAAACTTTATTTTTTAGTTTAATCACACATTACTTGAATGCATTAAACAAATCTTTGTTATATTGATTGAATTCTCCTGAACGGTCCGAAAACAGGATTTTTTGCTTTGAAGATCTCTAATTTCTTAGAAACTTCTTCGATTTAGGAAATAAAGGGTAGTTAGAACACAAAGGGTAGTTAGAACACTCAATATCTTGACACTAAGGCGTGTGAATAAGAACTTTGAATGTTAATTTTTTCATTGGCTAATTGGCAATTCGTTTAATCGTAAACATAAAAATCTCTTCACTTACAACTTTAAATTGGCGGATTATTATATCCTATTTCAAATTTTCTATAATTTCAACATATTATTGCCCAATAATTGTACATTTTTGTTCAATATAATATTCATGAATAAATAGTTACGTAACCGAAAATATTGACAATTGAATCAAATTTGCAAATTTTTGCGGCAGTTTTTGTAACAATTATTTGGTGATTTTTTTTATTCAGTTTCTTAATGCTTAACTGAAGTTTCATATTCGGTTAGCATATAATAGAAAAATTTCTAAGAATCCGTATTATATATCCCTAAAGTCTTATTTAAAAAGTTGACTTTTAACAAATTTTAAGAAAAAAATTTAAACAGCTCATTACTTTATGCTGATTATGTTTACAAGTTTGGTGACATCTCGATAATGCAATAATATTAGATCTCAATTTTTTTCCTAATAATTAGTCTAATGTTAATGATCAAAAGCCACCATAAATATGGTTTATAAATACGAAACAACTATATAAAGTGGATTCATAATTGATATTCCCTCTTAGGTCACACATTAGAAATTATATTAATTGACCTTTCTTCTCCCTCAATATACAGCATTTATATACTGAAAAAAGTTTTAATTACCACTCTATGTTTTAACATGTTACTTTGAAGCAAATATCAAGAAAAATAATCTCATATATTAGTACATTTTCACATATAATTTAATCTATTTCAAACTATAAATTGGTAATGGTTTGCATGGATAATGGTTTGCTGGATAATGGTTTATTAAATTAACAATGTAACGTTTATTATGAAGTTGAACTTTAGAAATTCAAAAGCAACTATTAATTTTGCAATAACATTTGATAAATAATTATTATTTAGACATTAGTTTTACTGGTTCATTAATTTATAATATTTAGCAAAATGACTTTTTGAGAGAGAAATTTTAAAAAATGAATCTGTTCGTTTTTAGAGCACTAATAACTTGATTTTTAAAATCAGATTTTTATAGCTGATAAATCAAAATTGATAAAATAAAATAAGAAAACAATAATAAATTTTGGAATTACATTATTCATAATTTCTCTACATATTTGAACAAAACTTTTTTAGACAATTCATTATTAAATTTAACAAATGCTAACAACAGTGCCATAACTAAATTTGTGATCGCTTAAGAACTTACAATGTTTAGACTCTATTGAGTTTAACTATTTTTATATAAATGACTTAAATCAAAATTGATAAGATTACAAAAGGTATACCATGAACTTGATTTTTGGAAGACTTAATTAGAGAGTTGGCTACAAAGGTTATGATTTGAGAGTTCTCTTAATGAAAATTCTGATTACGGCACTGGTAAATCTATTAGAATATTTCTAAAATAAATAATTCATATTTATCGTCAAGAGCTTAAATATTTTTTAGATAACTTGATTAACAATGCATTTGATTATTAGTCACTATAACACTCATATAGAAAATGTTTGCTCTAATAAATAAACTAAATTTTTAAAATCATTTGAAAGTGGATTCAACAAAATTATAAATGAATGCTATTTGAAGTGATGCCAAATGTAATTGCAATCTGTTTCTCTTTCTTTAATTAAATAATAGATGAGAGAGAGAGAGAGAGAGAGAGAGAGAGAGAGAGAGAGAGTTTGCCAA
>JAQGAN010000488.1:0-10646 GCA_034697745.1 Nothrus palustris
AATAATAAAATAATAATTTAAAAAATGAGTGTAAAGTATAGACACGTCTTTTAACTCTTACCTCTCAAGTATAGGCTGAATAGCGATATAAGAATTAGTTCAATCTTTACTAACATTTTAATTTGATTAATAATTTTATTAAACAAACACAAAGCGATAAATTATAAAACATTTCGCACACAAAACACTTCAAATTTTATTTTACTATAATTTTTAAAATTATGCTAAAAGTTATAATAAGAGTTGTTTAGATTGATATCAGAAATATCTAATTGATATTCACTTTGCATCGCATTATTTCAAATTATATAATCGATGAGACATAACAACTGGCAATCATTAATCAAATTGCGCTTAAAAAATAGATCCCAACAATATTGAAAAATAGTCTTTTTTGTCGCACACTTTATATCAGTTACATATATATAACAATTTTCATGATTTTCATTCGGAGCCATCAGATTATTATTAATGAAAACCGAACCCAAAGAAATGATTAAACTATAAAAAGTTTACCAGAGTTTTTCATATTTTTTTCAAAGTGTCTCTCTTTCTATTCCTCTTCTTCTTGTGAACGAAAAGTTTTTGAAACTCACATCTAATATGAAGCATGTCTTCCACAACAATGAAGTAATGTTTATGTTGTACGCAATGTCTCATACAGAAGGAAGTTATATCGCTATTGCCTCTTCCTATTGATCCCTAACTATACGTTATTATGTGAACAGTTGCGTAACCCATGCATCGTATGCTATCATAAGGTATATAAAGGTATTTCCAAAATCATGATTCGCTTCTATGGCTTTTCTATTCAATTCTGATTTTAGGGAACAAATAATTTATTTTTTTAACTCTCTCTAAGTGTATAAAAAGTGTATAAATTGTGAATTTATTTCAGGAAAACACAAGATTTATTTCAAATAACTTTTACATAAATGGGAATATAAAACAAAATTTAGCTCAAAATAAAGTACAGTTTCAGTGAACTAAATCCGTTAGACTCTATAGCCGTTCAATCTTTTTCAAACTTTTCAATTTAATGCATTATTTTTTCCGATTTTATTCAATTTTATTTTAAAAATCTTTATTTTTTAGAGTAAATCATTTGATATGAATTATAAATGTTTACGCTATTGTATAGTATTATATAGTACTGTATACTCTGTTTTCAACAATTATATTCATTGTGTAAATACAATAAATTATTAATGTTTTCCACAATTCTATATTTAGGCTAAAAATAGATTATGAATTCTTCTAAAAAATATCATATAATTTGTATTCTAAGCGCCAAATGATTGGAGACAAATTACACGTGTATTGAATACAAAAATTTATTGTATTCTATTATGGAAAAGATGTAAAGTTGGCATTAATTCTTGTGATAAATGGCATTAATAAGAAATATTACGATAACATTTATCTACAAAAAACTAAACTAATATTCTATTAAATAATAATAGTTGTGGAATATAAATGCAAATAATAATTCCGTTAAGTATATATATAAAGTATATGTGAAAGATGTGCCATATATTGCATATATTGTCAGAAATAACTACAACATATAGTTTTCAATCACGGAATAGTTGTAGTGAAAGAACCATAGAGTGAGAGGAGAGTAAAGGAAAATAAGCTTTCAATCAGTAATTGCTTATGATTATCTATATGTTTGATGTCATAAGCGGTTCCGTCACATCTAGAACAACATTTTACGTAACCCTCCTTTTCATCAATAACCTAATAGTTTCTATGGAAACATAAAGTTTAGCTCTCATTCACTAACTTTTTTGATGGCATCGAACATGTGCTCTAAAAAGACAATTATTAACAAAAATGTCATTTCGAGTGCAATCGACAACTTATTTTTGCCTCAAATAATACGCTTCCTCTCTTACCGAACGCTAATAAACAAAAGCAAACAATATTTAAGATAAACTCTCATTCAATGTTCACACGTCACTATTCTCTAATAAATTTTGCTAATACTATACTTTTTTGTTGGGAAAACTTCTTTTTTCTTAAAGAGATTTGAAAGGAAAAAAATTTCAAATTAACTATAGTTCAAAATTATCTTCAAGTTTCAAGTGATATATTTTTATTGATTGTTAATCTTATCCTCATTTATAATAATTTATTATTATTAAGTGATGTTCAAAAATGAAAGAGGCTTTGATCTGAGTCTATGCACATCATTACCTGCGACACATTTAAGTTATAGCTAACAGGTTTGTTTTTTAAAAAATTGCAATTTATTAAATATAATGTTGTCTCTACTGAACTACAAATTAATCATTTATTATAAATTGAATTCTGGATCAATACAAATAATAAAATCATTAAAGAAAAAGAAATAAATTAGTTTTTTTAAATACAAGTTACAAAGCATTTAAAGCTCTTTCCATTCAAAACAATCCTATAAGCTCTTTAAATCTGTCAATTGATTTTGAAGTATCTGCTTATGAATAGCTGGCTATGAATCTAATCAAATAATATTGAATGCATAGACAGGTAAAGTACTCTATATATAAGAGAGCACTTATATAAATGAAAGTTTAATTTTCAAATAAATAGAATGATTGTATATTTATGAATACAAATAGCAATTCAAACGATTTAAAATTGTAAAAATTAATTTATTTTCATTTTAAAAATAGGTTCGTCTATAGAACAGATGAAACTCATTAACCATTATATAGAAATTTGGCACAAATAAATTTTAAGACAGATTTTATCCAAAATCAATTTTATTGATAAAATTTATTGTATAGTATGTCCCTAAAGCCACGGCACATTGCATACTGAATTGCATATCAGAGACAAATCCTTTGGATTCTAAACATTGAATATTGTTTATAACATTATAATATTATATTACAGCGGTTCTCAACCTCGGGTTTTGGGAACACTAGTGCTTCCAGAAAGGGGTGCTCCCGGAGAGTAATTAAAAAATGTTAGGTAAGGCTCCCGAGAGAAAATATCAAAAATATATATAAATTGTAAAGTTGATCCACACATAGAATATGATAAGTAAAGAGTACTAAAAGAAATGGAACATTGCGTTTGAAATAAAATAGCATTATTAAGATTGGATACCGTAACAAATACAATAAAGCTTTGGGCGCACTGTAATTATTAGCATAAAGTTTATTTTATACTTAAAAATCTATAACTATAAGACTGTAAATCACTTATTTTTAAACGCAAATCAAGTGTCAACTGTCGACTAACTATTAAAACTATGGGAAATGTATTTTTAGCATTTAATAAAAACAATAATTCAATTGATAATTATCTAATTTGTGTTAAAAGTGAATCATATTTAAGACAATTATTGAGCGCATGCTTTCATAGTAAATGATTGACTCACTTAATAAAATGGAAAAGTTTTTAATTAAACAAAAGCCTAATATTACAAACGATTCTAAAACAATATCAAAACAAGTAAGTAATATATCAAATGATAATAAAATCAAAAATTTGAAGAGAAAATATAGTGACGAATATTTAAAATTTGGGTTAATTGCTATTCAACAAAATGAAATCCAAAAGCCTTTTTGTCTGATTTGTAGAACAAAGTTTCAAAATAACAGTTTATTTTCAGCAAAACTTAAACGCCATTTAGAAACAAATCATAAATAATTAGTTAACAAAACCATTGACTATTTTGAAAGAAAAGCAGTGAATATTATAATAAAACCTCAAATTGGAAAAAAGCTCTAACAGTTAATGACAAAGTATTGCGAGCGTCTTATGCGATATTATAACAAATGGCAAAATGTAAAAATTAGATCGGATCCAGAGTTCTTCAAAGAGAATGATTAAAACTTATTTGTCATTTTTAACATACATTTATTTGTCGCATATTTAGCAGATATTTTCAATTATATTAACGATATTAATCTCAAACTACAAAGTGATAAAACTATAATCGACTACTATTAGTGCGAATATGAAGAACTCAATTTTTAGTTAAATAAAGTAAATTCAGGTAATTATCAAATGTTTCCATTATTAAAAACTCAAATTCAAACATAATTTGCACTTTTCTTGCGTTTAATAATCAATTTGAAAAATACTTTCCAGAGATTAAGAATCCGTTTAATGTTGAAAATGATTTTCAACAATTATCACAACTTCAAAGATAAACTCACCGAACTTTCGCGTGATATTCAATTGGAATCAACATTTAAATCAATCAAAATAACAACATTTTGGTTGAGTCTCAATAATGAATGCAAAGAATTGAGTGAAAGCGCAAAAGACTATCTCACGCTGTTCGCTACCACTTATTTGCGTGAAAAAGCGTTCTCATACCTTATATATATATACAGTCAAACCCGCTTATAACGAACTCGGATATAACGAATACCCGCTTATAACGAATCATATTGTATGTACCGATTCCTTAGATTTCTTTAAAAAGTGGACACTTATAACTCATTCCGGTTATAACTCGCACTTTTGACTGCACCGACCTGTTCGTTATAAAGAAGTTCGACTGTAATAGAATTTGATATACGAAAACTTTTGCAAACCTTCTAGAATAGAGAATAGAAAACTCCAGCCCTATTCGGTTTATCTAAAACCTTATGATAAGACAGATAAGAAGTTAAAAGCAACAAGTTAAGCATCTAAAAGCAATTGTTTTTTGTCTATACAGGAAACTAGAGATTTCATTGTTGATTCAAATAGGTTTACTTTGAGAATCAGTTCTATCCCCTAATAATATGAAATATTATTTACTCTTATTTGCGTCGTTTTATTAATATAAGAGTCGATTGAATTACTTTTCTAAAGATAACATTAATCCTAAAAGATATTTTTGTTGTTCAGGCATTTCGATTAGCAAAGGGACAGATATGGCCATTAATATTCACGTTATGCATATTCACTGGCGTTTTATCTGCCTTTTTGGACAATGTGACCACTATATTGCTTATGACACCCGTCACTATTCGGTTGTGTGAAATTAAAAATATGGATCCAAAGCACGTACTCATAGCACTTGTCATATTCTCTAATATTGGCGGTGCGGCCACTCCTGTTGGCGATCCTCCAAATGTCATCATTATATCGAACGCTAAAATACAGCAACAGGTAATTCAAATGACAATCAATTTATATAAAAAAAACTTATCCATTTCCATGATTTACATTATCAATAAACCTCAATATTGAGAGTGTTTTTCACATGAGTAAATCTTCATTATTTCTTTTCTGCTTTACTGATTAGTTATTTTCCGTTATTCTTATTTATAAGCGATTTCTTGACAAAAACAATTTACTAATAAATACCATTCATTAAAGATGAGACTTAAGTTATTCTTAAGTTATGTTTTACTTTAAGAAATTTTAAAGTAAAGCGGAGATCACATCTTAAATACAGCTGATTTGTTAAGGATTGAATTGAAAAAAATGTGATTTAGATTCAGAATGATTTAGTAGTGATTTAGTACAAACCACTTTATTTTTAAAAATTTTGTAAGATTCTTAGTAATTATTGAAATAAATGTTTTCGAAAATTTTCAATAAATGATAACTGGCTTATAAAGATACATAATCCACATAAATCAATATTTGTAGTTCGGATTAAAGAAATCTTGTTATTCCTTATAATTGGGCTCCTGCACGTATCTTCCAAGCTAATGTATTCCAAAACCATAACAACTAAATAGATTTATCTCATTTATGTTATTAAAATAACCCTTAAAACTGTATTTAAACCCAAATTGAAAAATTTCAAAAAAGTTCAATCTCAAATCCAGTTCTTCCATCTATAGCGCGCGAGCCTTCTAACCTATCCTTTCACTATTAGATTTAATCTTAATCATAAAAAAAATTAAAAAGATTTTAACAGTTTTGTAATAATTGTGTGTCTGAAAACGGGGTTTTATTTTCAATATTCAGTTACGTGGGTTAAAGTAAAACAGGGTTTGAAATACATGAGCTTGTAAGGTATAATCTTAGAAGATACGTGCACACACTTATGTTTGATTGTATAGTCCAGCACTTCCCACACTTTAGATACATAAGAGCCAAATTTTATAATTTTATTGAGTAAAGAAAATTAAATAATAAGGCTTTTATATAACATTAATTGGTTGATATAACATTGATTAATTAGAAACACTTAATTGGAATTTTTTTTCAACCTAATTACATATAATGTTTTTCAAATATTTTCTATAACAAAGAGTTAAACCAATAGTTTTTCTCAATGTTCTCGAGGGCCACATCTGGCATGTGGGCCACCATTTGGGAAGCACTGGTATAGCCTGTGAATCCCCCTTTGCCTGACTCAGACCTATTGCTTAGATTCTGAATTTGGCTCTAATAAAATGTTAGAAATATTTTTAAAAATGAATGGTTTTTGTAAGAGTACAAGTGTTACATTAACTGCCATTAGTTGGCACATGATTAGATTTGTAAGATTTATTTTTAGTAAAATAATCTTTAAAAATGGTTTTCCTTGAAAATAAACTCACGTTTTTAAGTATATTTAACTTTTACAACTCTTAAAAATTTCAAATTTAATTGGAATTTGAATGATAAAAATTTCTCAATATGTCTTTAAGGGTATTGACTTTGGACGATTCACATACCATATGATGCCCGGATGTATCATCTCTTTTATTGCGTCAATGGTTTTAATTAGAATTCTTTATCGCGATATTTCAAATCTTAAATTCCAAGAACCACCAGAACTCGTCGGTAAGACTTGAACCAATTTTTTTAAGACTTGAACCAAATTTTTTAAGACTTTAAAAAATTTAAATCCATAATGAATTGGAAAAAAATATATAATTGTAGGGAAAGCCTAAAAAATGATAGATTTGTTTAATATTTGATAATTGACTGATTCCTGAGAACAGGTAAAAAACGTTTAATGGAATATCTGAAAAGTGAAGTCGAAAATTTAGACAGTATTGAGTTTGAGCAGAGAAGGAGGGAGGAAAGACAGCTCTTCTCTGGTTCACAAAATGATGTCCACAATGCAAACCAATTACATGATCTTGAAAATGGAAATATTTATTTACAATCATCTAATGGTAAACTTCGGAATTCATGCATTATTTGACAACTAACGCACTTTTATAGTGTATTTCCTCCTTTCTTCTCATTCAATGCTAACAAGTTTTATACAATTTTTGAACAGCACTTACTGTCGCTTATTTTCTCATTAATTTATTAATACTTAATATAATTAGTTATAAATATATTTTTAAACCAGAATTGAAACGAGAAATAGATGTTTGGAAGAAGGCCTGCAATTCTATATCAGGTTATTCTCGAGACGAGAACTCAGTTCGAGGTGTCCTCAAGAGAAAGGTTATGGCTTTGGAAAATCTATTGCGTAAACATCTCTATGATTCCAAACCTTCTGATGATGACTATATCGCAACCTTAAAAGAGCTACAAAGCAAAGTTAGCATAAATTATTTTTACCGAATTATATTTTTAATAATATGAGTACAAATTTATTTACTATAGTATAAAATCCGAAATAAGCCGCTACTAATCAAATCAGCGATAGTTATGGCATTAGTGATCAGCTTATTCTTTATGCAAAGTATTCCAAATTTGGACCTCAGTTTAGGATGGATTGCAATACTCGGCGCTATTTTATTGCTAATTCTCGCAGATTTTGATGAATTAGAAAGTGTTATATCAAGGGTCGAATGGTCTACACTTATCTTTTTTGCCGCTTTATTTGTTGTGATGGAAGCGTTGGCAGAATTAAGGTTTTTATGGTGGATTGGACAGCTAACGCAGGACTTGATTAATTCTGTTCATGAAGATAACCGCTTAATTGTTGCCATTCTTGTATTTCTTTGGGTCTCTGCTTTGGCTTCGAGTTTTATTGATAACATTCCATTTACAACAGTTATGGTTAAGATAATTGAAGATTTATCCGAAAATAATGAATTTAACGTCCCTTTAACTCCACTTATTTATGCGCTGGCATTCGGTGCCTGTTTAGGCGGTAAATATAGCATTTTTACAAATATTTATATCTTCTTTTGTTTAAACTTTTATTACTTCCACAATAAGCTTAAAGAATTAGTTTAAGTTAGACTTAACTCTTATTATAGGGAACGGGACTTTGATCGGCGCCTCAGCCAATGTGGTCTGTGCGGGAGTTGCAGAACAACACGGCTATAGGTTTACATTCATGGACTTTTTTAAGTAAGAAAACGTTTTGTTTCTAAATTAAGCACAAGTGTTAGTATATGTTGTCTATTGTTTAGCACATTTTCTGCTTCAGATCGACAATTGAGTACTTGTTTTAGTGTAAATGTAAACCAAAGTTTGCTTTCTTTTATCTATACTCGCTTTTGATGACCTTTAGTAGAGATCACTTGAGTTTTGATTGGATTTATGCCAAAAATTGATAGTTCACTGTCATTGAAATGCTATCATTTTAAGCAACATTTAATAAATGAACTTTATTTTCTAGAATTGGTTTTCCAATAATGCTATTGACCACAAGTATTTCTATGGTTTACTTAATTGTCTGTCATGTGGTTCTAGACTGGAATTATTGAATATAAAACCATTGAATGTAAAACCATTTGCTTTTTTAAATATGAAGAACTCGACATATCTTATGAATTTATATTGGTTTCAATTAATTATATATTAAGATCATATTTAAACCTCATATAGAGTAATCGAAAGCCCATAAATGTCTGTATTTCGAAATATTTATTTCACATTATACACAATCAGCTAAAAAGTTTGCGTATAAAATATTAATAAATGGTAGAAATAATACCAACTTTTGTTACATAACTTATCTTAACATAAATTCATTTTTATAACAACGAAATGAAAAGTTTTATAAAAAGCTTTATCGCGATATATAATCTAATGAAAAAATATTTAATAACTATATTTCATATAAAAGATATCTTTTGATAAGTGCCGGAATCGGCAACAAATCAATTTTTTCGATTACATTATGTCCGATATCGCCCAAAAAGTGTCGAACTGTCACTCGGACTAAATGTTTGAGTTTAATTGGATTCATGGCTGTGCTTAAGATCAGCTCTCGCTGTGTGTTTGACAATAATGAACATCTTTTGATTCCAGATATATTGAAAGCTTCAGCCACTTCTAATATAAGATTCATCACATCAGAGCTTACACTTAAATGAAGTCTATGCATGACTTTTAAAATGCCAATCGGATGATGCATTTGCGCCTAATGGTCAACAGTTTGTTCACTTATAGATATGGTTTTAATAGTTGACATATTTATGTTCACTTACTTTTATAATAATTCTCGCGCCGTATTTGAGAAGTAGTCGAACGAGTTCACAGTTTGGCGCTTCTGATGAGTTGAAGTATTCTCCTAAAGGAGGCTTAGGAAGAGGTCCTCTTTCGTCTGTTGTGATGGCGTTCGGATCTGCATCAGCGTCTAATAGGATTTGTACGATTTCCATCTTGTTTTCCACCTTTATTTACAACAATAAATACTTTAGAATAAAAAAGTAATTAATACATAAACAATATATATAATCACTTTTTCCGAAAGAGCAATATGTAACGGAAGTCCTATTATAGGCGATCCCACATTTACCTAATGTTGCGAAAAGTTTTAAACACTGTTATTCAGAATTATAATTTAAATTTATATTAATTAAAGCCTACATCTGCTCCGGCATTGATGAGAAGTTTAACCATTTCTACATTTCCTCTCAGTATAGCGAAGTCGAGTGGAGTTGGCTTTTGAAATTCTGACGGAAACCTGACATTCGCGCTGTGATGTAATAATAGTCTCACTATATCTATGTTACCACTCAAAACAGCGTAATGTAATACAGTTCGGTGGTCGTGACGCTCTACCGAAATAATTATATTGTTTATGTTAATCAAGTTTTATATAAATTCAATCCATAATATATGGAGATATGTATCGAATATAAATGACTTATAAACAATGTAAACACTAAGCGATACCTGAAGTCATTGCGTTTGGGTCTGCGCCGTAATGTATTAGAATCTTGGCGGCCGCGTACCCCTGAGGGTGTCTACAGGCTTTCATGAGTGGCGTTAAGCCAGATCTGTCTCTCGAGTCCGGACACGCGCCAAATTTGAGAAGCATTTCCATGAATGAGATATTGAGAGGAGATATTAAGTTGATTTCAGATCCCAAGAAGTATCTGGCATTAGGATCTGCGCCATTCTTCATAAGCAGTTCAGCGCAGTCCTTATGACCATTCTTTATGGCTAATCTCAAGGGCTCGTCAGCCAATGTAGCTCTTGGAGGATTGCCTAAAGCCTGTTGGTGCCAATTTTATAGTTAGCTTTCATTGTGTAGTAAAATAATGAACTTTTTTAGTTTTATTTGTTATGATTTATCATCTGATAAATGCATACATAAGTTATGGTTAAAAGTCTACTAAAATTCTGTGGTTTAACGGCTTTAACATTTCTATTAAATCTTTTAAACTAACGGATAAATGTCATCTGTTATGATCCAAACTTCAAGCAATCTTTGTATATGACGGGTAAATGTATTACAAAATTAATAAATTGGATTTTTACAAATTAATTAATTCTATTTGAGAATTAATTCAAGAAATAATTAGTTATCGAATTTAAAATAGTTTTGTGAGATTAAGATTTTCAAGCATTAG
>JAQGAN010000489.1:0-10646 GCA_034697745.1 Nothrus palustris
TTGAATGTATAACATTGTAATCATAAATTTGTTGATGTGTTGCAGACAATATGCAATCAATATGACTATGACTGTACTTTTCTCCTTATTTCATAATCGCCTCTCATTCCAAGTTTTGAGTTTCAGAAAAGTCGCAAATGTGTTGGTTTGGTCACTAACCCAACTGATTGTGATTGCAATACAAACAATTAATTACTACTCAATTAAGATATAAATTGGTTATAGAGATACCCAAACCGCTAGTCTTAAAAATATCCAAAATATCATCTCATGTTCAAAGTTTTCCAAATTTAACTTATTTTATGTGAAAGACATGAATGATATTCTTTAGAATGCATTAAACATGAATTTAAATTCTTATTAATTTATTTTAAACAAGTTTTAATACAATATCAGTTTAATTATTTAACATTAATATATTGTTTTAAATCTTAATCTGTAGTCTATTTCTATGAATTAAGAAATGGATTAATGTCTAAATAAATAGATTTTAAGAGTCAATGACTACTCAATTAAAAATAAACTATAAAGAAGAATAAACATAACATTTGAATATATTTTTCAAGCATTGCCTCAATTTGAAAGACGAGATTTGAATAAAATGTCATTATTTTCCGATATATCACTTGACTTCAACTTTTTATTTAATTTATTAAACTCCTCGTCACTTAAGGTTAAGACAGTTAAGGCGTTTGGAATCAAATTGATTTGTGCCAACTCTTTGATTCTTTTGTCAATTTTGTCGATGTTATGAAACAATATTTTGGGTGTTTTGATGACATCATAAGTCGAAAATCCATTTTCAAACAAAAACCCTATGATTGAAGTCAACTTTTTGGCACTAATGTTAACAATACGTGGATATCGTTTCATCATTGAAAGGATTGTAGGCTTTTTACAACTCAATTGATTTGCCAAATATTCTACATTTTCATTATTATCTTTAAGACCTTTAGAGTCTAAGTCTTTTCTTAAAGCGACTGAATCTAAATGTCTTCTTAAGCAGACGTAAAACTCTTTCGGCGCTGACCTCAACATCCATGTCTTGACAGGCATTTTATGTGTATCGCATTCTGCGATTCTGCTCCTCATGAGTTCGATGTTATGCTTAAATATATGAATGTCAGCAGCGATTAGATTTGGATCAATGCCTGAACTCAATAATAACTCCATTATGTTCTCAAGTCTTTTAAAATCATATTTAAATAGAAACATATTGTCATAAATCAAATCACAAAACTCTTCGTGACTTAGATTTAGTTTTTCAGTAAAATAATTCAATCTCTTATCAAAATCTTCGAAGAAGTTTTCAATTAATTTATTCTTAAGTTTTTTAACAAATTTCTGAAATGAAGGAAAAGGCAGTAAAAGTAGAACCAAATAATCATTGGTTATGTCTTGAGTTCCGCATGAAGTGAGCCTTTCCTTAACGAAACTCAAAGGTAAGTATAGAATCCACGGACAGCTCAAGAACTGATCCGTTCTGAGAGAATATTGTGAAGACAAAGATTTAAACTGCTTTTCAAGATTCTTGACATCTGTTTCTGTTAGAATCGGATAATTGCGAACTAATTTCTTAGCCTCTGATTTCTTGATATTTAACAATGATTTGAGACAATCAGCTGTTATCTCTTTTTCTGTTTTATAAGAGAAGTCATTGATTGTATTGAAATACGCGAGTCTTGTGTTTAAGGTCTTTAAGTGTCCACTCATTTGGTTTGTGTTTCGATTCGACAATTTATATCTCGAAACCAAATAATCGATTTCGTGAACGTTTGTCGAATGGACCGAACGGTCTCTTCCGTTCAGTGGATTAATCCACAAAAGATATCTTCGATTGCATGACAATCTGTTGGCAATTCTTCGACAAATCATTTTAAAGTCGTATTAATAGAGTATTGATATTGAGATTAACGAAACAAATGTTAGTTTATTTAAATGATGACTAATATTGATATGAATTCATGTGATGGACTTAACAGTTATCCAAACGTCAAAACACAATTTACAACTTGTTTTACACATTGGTTACAAATATTTTATACTTAATTAACTGTTAATTAACTGTTAATTAACCGCTAATTAACTAATATTACGAATCAGTTGTTTATAAAGGAAAGCAATTGGGATTGCAATTCAATTATTTCAGGGATTTTCTATCATTTAAATCATTTAAATCTAATTTTATTACAAAATATAATTAAAAGGTATTAGAAATTTAGTGAAAATAAGTTAAAATGCAATTAAAATAGTTATTAAATACAAATCGGAGCGAAAATAGTGTTCAATAAATGAAAACCATTTTAATAATAGAGAAGTGAAAGCATTCAAAACATTGAAAAAATATCAAACATTGAATGCCACAAATCGACGAATGAGAAGACGACACGATTTTCTATGGGTTTAAAAAGTGTTAATAATAGTACACATAACTAGAGTAAGACCGGTATTGATAGTCTATCTCTTTCATAAATATTTATAACAACCAAATCATTATTTTTTGTTAATTTATTTAATTTATTTCAGTTGAAGTCAAAAACCAAATGAAGCCATTTATAGGTATTTATTAATGAATGTCAATAAAGAAATGACAACTAATAAGATGTTTAATATTTGTTTATTAAAAGCGATTGCCATAAACTTATTAATAATAACAGAACTGATAAGTTCTTGCCATTCACTTTACGACAAGAACTCAGATGTAATCGAATTGACTCCAAGTAATTTTGAAAGTCGAGTCATTGATTCCAATGAGATATGGATTGTAGAGTTCTTCGCCCAATGGTGTGGACATTGTAAAGCACTGGTGAGTGAGTACTCGAAAGCTGCCAAAGCTCTGAAAGGCGTCGTCAAAGTGGGCGCAGTCGATGCGGACACCCATAAGAGTCTGGGCTCCAGATATGGAGTGAGAGGCTTCCCAACTATTAAGATATTCGGCGCTAACAAAGGCTCTCCCGTTGACTACAAAGGAAACAGAAATGCCAACGGATTTATTGATGCGGCGTTTCAAGAGTTGAGACGTGTGGTTGACAGTAGGGTTGGCGGCGGATCCTCTTCTGGAGGGGGAGGAAGCGGTGGAGGAAGTGGTGGTGGCGGCAGTTGTGGCGGCGGCGGAGGTGGCTCTGAAGGTGGCAAACCGACCAACAAGAAGGACGTGGTCGAGTTGACTGACGCGAACTTCAAAGAGACGGTGTTGAACTCGGACGAGCTCTGGCTGGTGGAGTTTTACGCGCCATGGTGCGGCCACTGCAAGAACTTGGAGCCCATATGGGCCGAGGCCGCCACTCAACTCAAGGGCAAAGTCAAAGTGGGAGCACTCGACGCCACGGCTCACACTATAACTGCAGGCAATTATGGAATCAAAGGTTTTCCAACTATTAAAATGTTTTCGGCCGGAAAGAAAGACGGCTCGGCCGAGGACTACGAGGGCGGACGAAGCACTTCCGATATCGTCAATTGGGCTCTCGATAAGCTCTCAGAGAACGCTCCGCCTCCAGAAGTGGTTCAACTGACAGATGAGGACTCATTCAAGAATTCATGTGAAAACTCACAGTTGTGTATAATTTCAGTTCTTCCACATATCCTCGACTGTCAATCAAAGTGTAGGAACGAATACATCGAAGTTTTGACAAAAATAGCGGAAAAATATAAAAAGAATAAATGGTCTTATTTGTGGACCGAAGCTATGGCTCAGCCCGAAGTCGAAGAGGCACTAGAAATAGGAGGTTTCGGATATCCAGCAATGGCTGTGCTTAATGTCAGAAAAATGAAATATTCTTTACTGCGCGGATCGTATAGTTATGACGGTATCAATAGCTTTCTTAGAGATCTAATGTATGGCAGAGGTTCCAGTTCTCCCATCAAAGGGGCCAAATTGCCTAACATTCAAAAAACAGAACCGTGGGATGGAAAAGATGGAGAGGTATGACAATTAGCCTTTAATGTGACCTAAGCTATAACATCTCACTCACTCACTCTCTCTCTATCCATAGGTTCCAGTCATTGATGAAGAGATTCTCGATTCGGAAACTGGCGAACATTCAGAACTATAAAAACATTTCCAGTCATACTTAGCTTTATATCTTAACATTGGGTGATTTCTTCCTTTTATTGTTAATGTAATTGATTTTTTTAAGAGAGGCAGAAATACTAATTGTAATTAAATTAAATCAAATTCTTTTGTATAATAATTATTCATTTTATTAAAAGATCGATCGTCTCATAATACATGTTACTCATAATACAAATCGATGTCTTCTACTTTCCTTTCTTTGCCTTGATTTTCTTCAAATAAAACTCCAATTCCTTTCCCTCTAAGACATAGCCATCCGCGCGACCGACTTGTCCCGGACGTGACGATAGGCACGCTATCAGAGGAACAATTGTAACATTAATCACATGCAAAACATTGTGTGTATGTCTAAAAGCACTGGCATTAATCAGAGTAACTATGATTAAGTCATTATAAGCACAGAAGTGCATCCAAGAGAGAGTTTATCATCATTTACGCAATGGTTTATATAAAAGATAAGTCGAACAATACATACCCAGAACTCTTCCAGTCATGAACTGTTCTTCAAGCGCTTGCTCTACTTTAGCTGATTTTTGCCTTAATTTGTATTTCTTTTCGCATTTTTTACTTCTCTTTTTGTTGAGAACCTCTTCTTCTGCTTCAGTCTATTCATTACATAATAAATTCAATTAAAGAAAGCTCTAAACCATTCAAATTAATTCAACAAAACAAAGATCAGTCGCAAAGTTACACATCAGATCATATCAGACGAAAGATGGTATTAATTCATTTACATCATTAGATTTACATAACATTCATATAATCAAAAATAAATACCAATTTCACGCCTTTCTTCCTTCCGAGCGATAATGAGTAGTGGTTTTCATACCACAAACGGAATGGCGTGGCGTCGATCAGAACAATGCAGTTCTTAACTAAAGTCTTAGTTCTGACCAATTCATTGTTACTCGCGTTGTAAACGACATCAATGACACGTGTCTTTCGAGTACAGCCTATTTGAGTGCAAATTATCATTAAATGAACGCATTGTGTCATCACTGCTAACAAAGATCAGAATCAAAGACATACGCTCTGAAGCCCACGAGAAGTTTCCGTGATCTAAACGCAAGGCCCGGAACTTACGATTGCCACCACGTGTTCGCACCAAATGCACTCTTTTGGGGCCGATCTGGAGATTCATATACGACATGCATATTAACACACATTATATACATATTATACACATTTAATACCCAACAGAATCAATAGCATTGATACAAATGAGTAAAGACTTATAAAATAGCAATCAATGCAAATATAGATTAATAAATACAATAACATTCAGAACGGCGAGCGTTTCTCATCAATTAAGTGGCAGATGACACGCATGAATGTCATCATTATATTATTGATTTACCAAACTATTCATTAACAATCCTATTCATTAACAATCAATTTATACCTTAGTATTGGCCGCAGGTCTGCCCAACTCGAACTTCCTCTTCTTCCTGATAGGCTTTCGTTTGCCTCCAGTTTTCCTCCTTTTGTGCCAATGGTCTCGAGAGATACCTGTTTTGCGAATTAACCATTCATTATATCTTCTTTAATCACTTATCAATTCATTATTTAACTAACTATTTAACTAATTATTAACTAATTAACTCATTTTAATTCTAAGCCAAACAACACGTTGCAGACAATGGCTGCCAATCCAATGCTAATCTATCAGTCCTTACTCTCATTTCATTCATTTATTCTTTAGTTATATTAAAACTAATCATTAATTAAACCATTCATTAAACCATTCAATCAAAACTAACTAATGGTTCAGTTTATGATTAATTAAACTCTAAACTAAATCCAACCCAATCTAAAAGTGTTAGTTTGGAGAACAAGTGAAGACTGAAAGACTTACCCATTTTGATGATCAGCCGGAAAAGGACATAAAGAGCGGTTTGGTTTGGAGACTAAGGCTATGCACAAAAACATGTTCTTATAAATGGTTATTACAAAAGTAGAGCCATCTATGCGTTCAATGCTTTGCATTCAAATAAAGTGAACCTTAATTTTGATTTCATAAGCAATGTATTGAAAATGTATGAAACGCTATGACTTATGAAAATAGGGTTTGTTTTTATTTGCATTAAATAATGTTGTCATTGATTTGATAGAATATTTGACTAATAATAAGCGCTATTAATATAAAGTGGTGTTAATTGTTTTGAATTGTTTTGAATGGTTTTGAATCGTTTCATATATTCCCAAACGATTCCACAATTATTTAAAGTTCAGAAAAGCCAACAAATCGTCAATAATTGTGACAAATAATGAATATATAATCAAATATCTGACAGAATGAGCTCTAAAGAGAAGGGAAGCGCTGCAATCGTTGGCCATTTTGGTGTGGATTCGATTAAAATCATCGCCGAATCGATCGGAATCTCGAATCTGAACGACGAGGCGTCGCGCCTTATGGGCGAAGACGTGACATATCGGGTGAAATGTATTCTTCAGGAGTCGCAAAAGATTGCAATGCATTCAAAGAGACGACGAGTGCTTACGTCTGACGTTGACTTTGCGCTTAAGAATAAGAACATCGAACCACTGTTCGGGTTCTCGAACTCAGAACACATTCCTTTTCGGTTTGCGTCGGGCGGAGGGCGAGAGCTCTTCTTCAATGAGGAGAAGGAAATCGATTTGGGAGAAGTGATGACCTCTTCCTCCATCGCTAAACTGCCACAAGACGTGGCCCTCAAAGTGCATTGGCTTAGCATTGATGGAGTCCAACCTGCGATTCCCGAAAACCCTCCGCCGCTGTCTCGCGACCAACAAAGGACTGAAAGCGTTGATCCCGCGCTTGCGCTCAAAAAGCAGTCGGAGATGAAACCAAACCAACAGCAAAAACTGCAGCAGAAGAAGAAGAAGCAGATAGAGATGGTAAGGGTGAAGCAGTTCGCCACTCATGAGTTGAGTGTTGAGCAACAGCTGTATTACAAGGAAATCACGGAAGCCTGTGTCGGGTCGGATGAGGCGCGACGGGGAGAAGCGCTGCAAAGCCTTACCTATGACTCGGGGTTACATCAAATGCTTCCGCGTTTGTGTACTTTCATCTCCGAAGGCGTTAAAGTGAATGTCGTTCAAAACAATTTAGCATTACTTATATATTTGATGCGAATGGTTAAAGCACTTCTCGATAACCATAACTTATATCTCGAAAAGTATTTGCACGAATTGATCCCAACTGTTCTCACGTGTATTGTATCCAAACAGCTTTGTATGAGACCTGACGTCGACAATCATTGGGCTCTCAGAGACTTCGCATCACGTCTTTTGTCACAGATCTGCAAAAACTTCAACACCACCACAAACAATGTTCAGACCAGAGTTACGCAACTCTTGAGTCAATCTCTAGACAAGGATAGGCTTCCTATGGCTTCCTTTTATGGCGCACTTTCAGGTTTGTGCGAATTAGGACCTGAAGTTCAAAAGACTTTTCTATTAAAACGTTTGAAAGCCATTGGAGAGAGGATTAGAGTATATTTTGAGAGTTCAAATATGCCGAGCGCTGACAAGTCTGCAGCAGAACATATCAAATCATTGATTATTCGTGTATTGCCTCCAACTCTTAAGGTATCCATTTTTAAGTTAACTAATTGTTCACATTTTTATTCAATATTATTTTATTGTTTGTTATTTAAACGAAGACCACTCGTTCTCCACCGGATTTGATTGATGATTATCGCAATGAATTTGGATATTTAGGTCCATCCCTACACTCAGGTATTAATTGGGTATTAATTGAGTATTAATTACTCTATAAATTTCGATTATTATTGAACTGTTGTCAGTGTTTGAGAATATAATGATAGAAACTCAAAGTTTGATATAAACTATTTATAAAAGTTATTTATAAAAGCTATTTATAAAAGCTATTTATTGCTCATAGCTGTGAGTCGTTCCCGAACTGCCGCGACTCCACTCACACAACAAGTGACGCAACCAATTGCAAATCCAATTGCATATCAGTCGCCGGCGAGCAGTCCTCGACCATCCATAACGATTCCTCCGAGTGGTTCAACGCGAATACAAATACAGCCACAAATATCATCGCAAACCGTTCGAAGACAGACTCCTATTATCGGAACTCCAGCTAATCATTCGAAAATAGTGATCGTTCCGCAGTCATCGACCAGACCGGCCACTCCCACACATACGGGAAGTTTTGTAAGGTTAGGAACGCCTCCACCCGGCGCTCCACCCGTTCAAAGATATGTAATGTTGGGCTCAAACAACCCTATCGTTCAACAATCACAAAATCAATCATAACATAAGCATAACATAAATGAAATATAATTTTATTTTTATTCATTTATAAATACAAAAATATAAATTGAAAATAACAATAATATCTAATTATTAATAGTCAATATGTATTGAATCGTTTAAATATAATGATTCAGTTGATTCTCTCTTAACTAAATTGTATAGATTTTAACAAATGATTAGTTGAAAATAGTTATTAAGTAATCAACATTTTTCTAGCACTTCATAGATATCATCTAATGATTGACGAAATGCATCGACAAATTGTTGACCACTTCTCTTTGGTTTATAAGAAGATGTGATTAATCCGAGTTGATTATTAAAAATATAGCCATAACCACAACCAAACCCATTATCGACCACTGGCCCGAAGGCCGCGCCTTGAAATGCGTCACTGTTGAGCGTAGACGTGGACAGAATGAATTGATTCGCTTCTACATAACTCTTATCTGTGAACAACTCCGGCACTGAACCTCCCGATTCTTGAGCCAAAGTTTTCAAAGCAAACAAATGTCTATCAAATCCCTGACCCATTGCAGCCTCTTTTGTGAGTTGGAAGTGCTTTTTAGAGCAATTATCCAATAATTTTCTCAGCTCTGAAACATTTGGACGATTCTGTTTCATGAAAGCAATGGATGCGTCTCTGGTGGCAGTTGTGGCTGACCTCACGGTCTCAGTTCTTCCGTGTTTGAACGCAGACGTCGAACACGACTCATAAGTGGCCGCAAATGAGTTAAATAAGCGATAATAAGCCATTTGAAATCCCAACTGAAACATGGAATCTGGGCTCAACTTTTTCATTTTGAAATACTCTTTATTCATTTTGTCATAAATAGTGAAACTTATGTCGAGGTTTTCGGTATTTTTGATGAAATGCTTTTTTGCCTCTTTTATTGAGTGTTTAGTTTCGTCATTCAATTGAAAGTCCAATTTTTTGACTTCTTTGGAAAGATTGATATTTGTATTGAGAGGACTTTCGGGATGAATAATATGTCTCTTAACAGAATCGTTGAAGACTTCATTGAAAAATCTGAGAACAGCGACTCCGTCTCCCCAACTGTGCTCGAAATTGATAGCCGAGTGGCCGTCCTTTGTAATCATCACTGAAAACGACTTATCGAACCAACGATTCACATAATTATATGCTTTGTTACAGCCGTGAAGAAAGTTATGCGCGGCTTCGATGTGTGCGTCGGGAGTATAGCTTATGTCGTCTAAACAGATCACAAACAGCGAGGAGTCGATTAAATGCAAGTTTTCTTTATTTATATTACTCGAAGAAATGAGTTGTTCTCTAGCTTTGGCCCAAACGTCGCGTTCTTGAGTTGTCAATAGAGTAATGGAATCATTATTGCCATCATTTGGCAAATCCATGATATATTTAAGACACGTTAATATTTGTGAGGCATCTTTGAGATCGCCGTTCGAGTCGAGCACATCGAATGTGTAAAACTGTCCCCTCTTGAGGACCGCGACATGTCTTGAATCGGGAAATGATATCAATTGATCGCAATTTAATTTCGGAATTCGAGTCGAAGCAAACAAACTATCGAATTGAGACATATCTAAAGGGAATGCACTGAAAGCATATGAAACATAAGTGGCGATTGCTTTGGGAGTATATTTGATGACTTGTCTGTAGCGTTTAGTGTCACTCTTCGCTGGGTTTAAGTGAAACACTTCCGGCTCGAGAACTCTTTCAATATATGATCGCCTGAAACGCATTGCACTTAAAATCAAATTCGTTGTTCTCAACAATTGGTCGTTGTATTGAAGGATTGGGTCGTCTTTCCAGGCGAGGAATGGGTTGAAATTTAAGGGTAACGGCACTCGACTCTTCAGGTAATAATCAAACCATGGCTTTGATATATAGCTCGTATTCTTATTTCGTTTATTAATTTGGATTAGTTTTGAGTTAAGAGCCATTCCTTCTCCCCTTTGAAACTCGTTTACAATGCGTTGCGTTTCGTTCAACTGTTGTTCGGAACCAATAATAGGTTTGAGAGCTTCGAGATATCGGTCACACGTTTTGGTCAACTCAGGGATCGGCAGACGAGGCAGTGATGACTGAAATTTGAATGTCGGCAAAGAACTCCTTTGTAAGTATTGGTAACTTTCTGACGAAGAACTCTTGTGTCTGCATTCGATTATAGATAATGTCTTCGTTTGCCCAACAATTGCTTTATGTATTGGATTCAAAGTTACCAATGATTGCAAAGATTGCTTCGGAAGTGATAACTATTGGAAACATTTGAATAAACAAATTATAAACGACTGTCGATTACAAGCATTTATAATAGATATTAATTGT
>JAQGAN010000490.1:0-10645 GCA_034697745.1 Nothrus palustris
CCTAACCTAACCTAACCTAACCTAACCTAACCTAACCTAACCTAACCTAACCTAACCTAACCTAACCTAACCTAACCCAACCCTACCATTCGAGTCATGGACTCCTTAGAGTGCAGTCGCTTTATTTCTAGTGCTAATAATATTATGAATAATTTTAATAAAAACATAAGTTCAGTGAATAATTTAAAGTCTTCGATTAAAGTTGAATTAATTAAATGTGTCGACGAATTAAATTTAATAATTAATAATCAAAATAAATTAATTTCAAATCAATTAAATATAATTAATTGTGAATTAAGTGCCGAAAATGCTAAAACACGTGCCATTCAAAAACAAATTTTTGAAAGAATCGCCGACATTGACAAAAAATTGATACCGACGCCTACCTCATCATATTCAGCGGCAGTAAATAGACGCTTTGAGACCAATATTGGTATGTTAGACCCAAAACTGGCCAAACGGGAGCCGAAAAACATAGTAATTGTGAAACCAAATGGAGTCAAGATGGCCGCCAAAACAACAGAAATCAAAACAAAGGAAACTTTGAAACAAATTGCTCGAAACAATGGTTCCCACAATACGGTCAGAGTACGTAATACACGATATGGCGCCGAAGGCTCACTCATTGTAAATTGCGAGACAGATGAAGACTGCAAACTACTCGTTGATACTATTAGTAAAAAGTCGAGCGAACTCATCGCATCAAAACCAACAAAACGGAACCCAAAGATTGTTCTACATGGAATCGATATTGACATACCAGAGGACGAAGTCATCAAAGAAATAATCGACAACAACCAAACAATATGTGAAGCGATTGACAACGATTTGGGCGACATCGACAACAACATAAGGTACCGTTTCAAACTTAAACGAAAAATTCGTTCCGACCAAAATGAGCGCTCAGAAAATGTTCGAAGCTATAGCGCAGTAATTGAACTGAGTCCCAAAATCTACAAAATCGTACGTTCAGAGAACAAAATAAGAATCGGATGGAAGTCGTGCAAATTCGCAGATTTCCTACAAATCACGCGTTGCTTTAACTGCAATTCTTACGGGCACTACGCAAGAGATTGTAAAAATGAAACAAAATGCGGGCGGTGTGCGAAGTCGCACGAAACAAAAGAATGTACTGAATCGGAAGACCAAATATGCTGCACAAATTGTGCCAAACAGAACGAGCAGCCGAATGCTAAGAGACAACTCAATACTGCGCACACAGTTTTCAATACAAACTGTGAAATATATCGAAGAATCAACGCCATAGCATACCAAAAAATCAGTTATGAATAGACACCAAAATAACAACATAAAGTGCGTTCAAATAAATCTCCAGCGATCCAACAAAGCAACAGCCAAATTATGTAAATATATTGAGGACGAAGATTTAGACATAGTATTCATACAGGAACCGTACGTTATAGAAGATAAATCGAACAAATTGTTCAAAGTGTGCGGTTTCCCCCTTTCATATAAATTGTACTATAAACGATCTGTAAGACCAAAATGTGCTGTTTTAGTGATTAATAACCAAATACAAACTGTTCACATCGAGTCCCTGACGGACCATTCTGTCTGTTCTGTAAGTCTGCAATTTGCACGTAAGTCCATCCTTGCAATCAGTGCATACTGTTCGCCATTTGAAGACATCACTCAACAAATTGCCCAAATCCAACAAACAATCTGCTCAGTCGAACATAACAACACAATTATCGCAATGGATTCAAACGCACACTCGGAGGTATGGTTCGACGCGAGAAATGACGAGAGGGGAGAACAAATTAACACATTTGCCGCAAATAATAATCTTATTATCCTAAATAATAACGAATTCAGCCCTACTTTCGAAACAACTAATGGTAAGAGTTCTATCGATATCACTTTGTGCGATATACAAACTGCAACCAATATGCTCTGGCAGCTAGTAGATACAGAAACATTATCAGACCATAAATACATAAAACTTGAAACAAACCAACAAATTGAACAAATAAAATACAAAACCACTATGCGCTATAAGACTAAAAATGCAGACTGGTCGAGACTAACGACAGCAATACTACCAGAACTGAATGCACTCAATGAACAAATTGTAAGATCAACCAGTTCATTCGAAACGGAACAAAATGCGCGAAGATTTGTAGAAATAATGCGAACAAACTGTGATATATATCTACCAAAAACCAGACAAACCACACAGAAAAAGCACAATAAGTGGTGGACGGATGAGTTATCACACTTAAGATCTGAAACGAACAGAGCGAGACGCAGATTGCAAAGATGCCAGACATCAGTTAGAGAAGCCCACAAACTAGAATACATTACAACTAAGAATAGATACAAAGCTCTTATTAACAAAACTAAAATCAACAGTTGGAACGAATTCGTCAAAGAAAACACAAGAGAAAACCCGTGGGGCCTTGTGTACAAACTGGCCAGAGATAAAATCCGAACAGAAAACATAACAGAACTCAAAATTAATGATAGAATAATAACAAACAAAAAAGAAATCGCAGAGTGTCTGATCAACAAATTATTTCCTGTAGACTCTGAACAAAATGATTCAAACAAACAGCGAGAAATGAGACAAAGATGGGATGAAAAAAGCATAACTAAAGACGACATACCTTTCACATTAGGCGAGATATCTGATGCAATAAGTTCACAGAATCCGAAGAAGTCTCCAGGAGAAGACGGTCTTACAGCAGACATAGTGCTCAAAGTACATAATGCTCAACCACAAGTGCTCCTCAATTTGTACAATAAGTGCTTAGAACAAAGTGTGTTCCCATCTGTCTGGAAGTCAGGTATTGTGAAAGTAATACCAAAACCAGCGAAAAAAGACTACACAAATCCGAATTCATATCGACCGATAAGTCTCTTATCCGTTCATGCAAAAACTCTGGAAAAACTATTCATCAATAGAATTGTACAATATGTTCGTAAGAACAAACTAGTCAACGAACAGCAATATGGTTTTACTCCTCAAAAATCAACTGAAGACGCTCTCCAACAACTTGTAGACTTCATCAAAGACGGATTTAAAAAACAAGGGTTCGTAATAGCTATTTCACTCGACATAAACGGCGCATTTAACCATTGTTGGTGGCCTAAGATCATCGAACAATTACGTACGAAACGCTGCCCGAACAATCTACTCGAACTAGTTAAGTCGTACTTAACGCAAAGAGAAGCAAAACTCTGGTACCTGAACGAAGAGATCAAAAGAGCTATAAACATCGGCACACCACAGGGCAGTGCGTCTGGTCCGTGGCTATGGAACATTATGTACGACGATATATTTAACTTAGTGACTAGTGATAACGCACGAATTATGGGATTTGCAGACGACACAATACTTATGGTTTACGCAAAAAAAATAGACGAACTCGAACTTTTAACACAAAATGCACTTAACAAAATCAGTGATTGGGCAAACACGTGCAAATTGCAGTTCAACCTTGACAAAACTGAAGCAGTGCTCTTCACTCACAATTTTAAGTACAAAAAACAGAACATATTGTTTGAAGGTAAGCAACTCAAACTTTCCAATTCATTCAAATATCTTGGAATGAACATCGATTCGAAGCTCACATGGAGCAAACACATAAAAGAAATCAAAGCGAAAATTAATCAATTCACACACCGAATATTGTGTTTTGCCAAAAAACAATATGGTCTCGATAGAAATGCGATTGAAACAATATATAAGGGAGCTATACTTCCCATTATTGGATATGCTTGTTCAATATGGTCTGAAGCAGTCGACAAACAGTATGTACTAAAAATGTTAGAACCGATTCAAAGACAATATGCAATGCGAATCTGTCGAGCATACCGGACGGTATCAACTGATGCTATCAATGTGTTGGCGAACTTAACGCCTATAGACTTATGGATAAAGGGGCGAGCAGTGATAACACAAGCCATAAAAGGAATTAAAAGCGACTTAACGGCAGAATACATAACCAACAATAGTATTGAACTTAACCAAATACAAAGACCTATTGACGTAAGGCTTATGGAACATATTGGTCGACGCACTAGACTAAACAAAACATCGAACATCACAAGTGAAATAATAGTGTACACCAGTGGAAATAAAAATACAAAAGGAGTTGGTTCAGCGTTTCGATTAGAGAACTGCACTCAAACTATAACCACAAACAAATACAAACTCGACTCAAGATGTAGTGAATTTCAGGCAAGACTTCTAGCCGTACAAAATGCTCTCCAATATATTGTGAACAAACAACTCGAAAACAAATTTATCACAATTATTCTAAGCAACTCTACAGTTCTGAGTGCTATCGACAAACCCAACTCAACAAATAAATTAGTACAGAAAATACTGAACTTAACGTACATACTGAATACCAAAAACTTAATTAAGTTCCACGTATCAAACGTTAGAACAATTGAAGAAAGAGGTTTACAAATCAAAGAAGTTCAGATTGCAGCCAAAGAGGCTAGTGTGTCCCATAGAGCAATATGTTTCAATGAGTTACCAAAATCGTATGTAAAGAACAAAGTGCACGAAACAAACAAAATGCTTTGGAACACGCGATGGCAAACATCAAATAAAGGAAGACATACAAACAAGTACATTAGTAACATCAATGAACGGGAAGCTCTCGAATATATTACTTTAGACTTTTATACCACACAAGCACTTACAAACCACGGGTGTATGAAAAGTTATTTAGAACGATTTAAAATCAGTGAAAACAATTTGTGTGTTCAATGCAAAGTGGAAGATGACGCGAATCACAGAACGTTTGAATGCATATTATACGACGATCAAAGAGACGAACTTAAACGACAAATCGAACAAACAGGAAAAGTATGGAACAACGAGACCAAACTTCTCCTAGAAAAAGAAGTGTTTCCACACTTCAAAGCGTTTTGTGCACATGTCTTCAGAAATACGGAAATACAATAACAAACATAAATATAGATAACAAATTATTTTACTATTTATATCAAAGTTTAATATTTTATAAATTTTTTATTTTTTAAATTTATTTATTTTTTTTCTATATTATATTTCTTTTATATACATTTTAGTATCATTTAATTCATTAATTTTATTTATTACACAAATTATTTTAAGTAAGTTTTCAACCAGAACATAATGTTCAAGTAAACTATTATACATAAAGTAGACTCACTTTTAAGAACAAATGATAACAATGTATAAAATAAATTGACGAACAAATTGTAAAACTATATATATTGTACAAAAAATATCAATGTAACTCTCTTATTATACATATTGTGGTATAAGAGAAAACTAACTTTCAGTCAAATATCAAATAAAATTCTTTCATAACCTAAAAAAAACCTAACCTAACCTAACCTAACCCCCCATGTGTGCTCTCAACAGTGCAGTTGCACTCTCTAGTGCTCAGAGACTTGTCTCTGATTTAAGCCTTGTTTTCGCCGAAAAGCCAGGTTCTGGAACCGCTGGAACTGTCAGGACAGCAATCACGACCTGCACTGATGGTCTAATGAAGATCATCGCAGACCTGATCCATCAAAACGCCGAACTTCTGGACAAACAGTCTCAACACGTGGACGCCAACGCATTGTCTGCATTCATTGCAACACAAGAGAAGTTCAATGAAGAAGTTCTCAAGCGATTTGACGCAAAGACAGGACCACCGAAGTCATACTCAGACGCCCTGAAGAGGAACACGCCACCAAAACGCCGGGAAATGCCGAAGTCGTCAAAACACGTGGTAATAGTCACTCAAAATTGCGACAAAAATGTAAACATTGAACAGAACTTCAAACACGTGTTCAACAAAAGTAAGACATCGGCGGCCATCAGACGCATCCACAAGAAGTCTGACAGACTAGTCATCGAATGCGGGACAGAAGAAGACGCTCAGAAAGTGGTGGACACCATCGGCTCCGCCAAGAAGTCAGGCATAAGCGCCAAAAAACCTGCGCTCAAAAACCCACGTGTTTTGGTACACCGGGTGAACAGCGATGTCTCAGACAGTGATATTATCACTGAAATGGTCAACAAAAACAAGAATCTCAAGAACTTCTTCTACGCCAACGACGACAAACCAGTGGATGATAACCTGTATCTCAAATACCAATTCAAGTGCCGCGACCGCGCCGGCCGTGCAGTAGACACCGGTCATCGAAATGTGGTCATTGAGATGACTCCAGAGGTTCGCAAACTGGTCCATAAGAATGTGTACATAGGCTTCGAGTCATGCCGTGTCTCAGACCACATCCAAGTCACGCGATGTTTCAATTGCTGTGGCTATCAGCACATCGCCGCCAACTGTTCAGTCGACCACAAGGTCTGTGGCCACTGCGGTGGCCATCACAACACCAACGATCCCAACGAGTGCACAGACAAGTCCAGGAAGTCCTGCGCCAACTGTGTCCGCCATAACGCGAATGTTGACAAACCTTCGTTGAAGTACAAGACTAACCATACAGTGTATGACAAGAACTGCGAGTCCTTTAAACGAGTCCAGAAGAACCTATCAGAACGTGTCAATCATGGCTAACACCAGACACCAGACCTTAAAGTGCCTACAAATAAACCTCCAGAGATCTGGCAAAACAACCACTCATTTGGTTAACTTCTTGAGTGGCAATCATTATGACATTATTCTCATTCAAGAGCCACATGTGATTAACACTAAAGTTCTTGACTTTCAATTTCAACAGAAGTTGTGCTACAAATTAGTAACAACTCCTAAGACTGCAATAGTTTTTAATAACAACACAATTACTCATAAACTTGTTGAGTCATACTCTACACGAGACATGACTGTAGTTTCAGTTGATTGTAAAACCCGTGATATTTTGTTTATATCTCCTTATTGTTCACCACTTGAATGCCTAACATCTAAATTACGTGACATTCAGACAGCCATCGATGGTCTGAACGCAAAGTTCTACATAATATCGATTGACTCGAACGCACATTCGGGTGTCTGGAATGACACCAATAATGACAAGGAAGGCGAAGAAGTTCTTGATTTCGTGTCTCACAATAATTTAATTATTATGAATAGTTTGTATGAAACCGGCCCAACGTTTGTGTCCAGCGATGGGCGCAGTAGTGCAATAGATCTCACACTTGTGTCACCGGATCTGATAAGTCGGGTAACGGATTGGGAAGTTCTGGACGCTGTGTCAATGTCTGACCACAAGTACATATCATTTGTGTTAAATGAGAGCAGAAATGACATCAAATACAAGTCAACCATCAAATACAGCACAACTACCGCCGACTGGAACCGATTCAGTGACTCATTGGCGCCAAACATACCTTCACTACAACAACAGATAACACGTGTGAGAAATTCAGCAGACATCGAGTGCTGTGTGATAGACATAACCAGTGCCATCACCAAAACATGTGATAAAATGTTTAAAAAGATTGACCAGAACTTCGCCCGAAAGCCAGGCCACAAGTGGTGGACACCAGAGCTATCACTACAGAGAGACTCACTCAACACATTACGACGACAGCATCAGAGGTGCCGACAATCGGCCAGAAAAGTGGCGCTCAAAGAGCGTTTTGACGCTCACATGAATGACTACAAGAAGTGCATAAACGACACAAAAAATAAATCCTGGAATAGGTTCGTGGCTGAGAACAGCCGGGAAAATCCCTGGGGTTTAGCGTCTAAAATAGCGAGAAACTGTATAACAAAAGAAGTCATAACTGAATTGGAGGGACAGAACGGGACAATCATCACTGATTCTCAACAAATATCTGACCACTTATTGAACACATTATTCCCAACTGACGACCAAATACCTGACCAACCGGTACATCGAGAACTTCGATTACAACTGCAAACACTCAGAAATGACCAGAACTTCATACAAGCGGATGACTTGGAGTTCACACCACAAGAAGTTAGTGCTGTAATAGCACAACAAAACCCACGGAAGTCGCCGGGAGTAGACGGCCATACGGCAGACATTATACAAACAGTACATAATATTGACCACAAGTTGTTCACATCACTGTTCAACAAATGCCTGGCTTTGGGTTATTTCCCAAAGTTATGGAAGCAATCGGTGGTGAAAGTCATACCAAAAGCTGATAAACCCAGCTATAAGGACCCTAACGCCTACCGCCCGATATCACTGTTACCAGTGTTGGCAAAAGTATTTGAAAAACTTCTGATTAACCGTATAGTCGACTATCTCCGCAAGAATAGACTCGTTTCTGACCATCAGTTTGGGTTCACACCCCAAGTGTCTACCGAATCAGCCCTTCATTCACTCAAGAACTTCATGGACTCAGTCTATGCCCGCAAAGGCATAGGGTTAGTGATATCTCTTGACATCAGCGGTGCGTTTAACACATGTTTTTGGCCCAAAGTATTAACACAACTCAAACTCAAGAAATGCCCGCAAAACCTGTACAACACCTGTGAGTCTTACTTCTCTGACCGAAAGGCGCACCTCTGGTATCTCAACCGCCAAACTTCATGAGACCTGACTATTGGATTTCCACAGGGCTCGGCCTCCGGGCCGTGGTTTTTCAACATAGCTGTGGACGACATATTTGACTTAATTGAATCCGACGTTCAAATTAATTGCTTCGCCGACGACACTGTGCTTATGATATTCGCCGAGAATGTAACAGAACTTCAAGAAAAAGCTAATCGAAAGCTCCAGCAAATCCATGACTGGGGAGTTGCCAACAAATTACTGTTTAATGCCAGCAAAACATCTGCAATACTGTGTACTAATTGCCTTAACATCAATGAACCGGTCATTACATTCAATGGATCGGCTATTAAGATGTCTAAGAGTTTCAAATATCTGGGAATAATGATTGACCCGAAGCTAAACTTCAGAGAACACGTCAAATACCTCAAGAGTAAGGTTCTCAAACTGACAAACAGTGTCATACGCTTCGCCCGCAACAAGTATGGTCTCGACCACCGGGCGCTCGAACTTATCATCAAAGGGGCAGTCCTGCCGGTGATCAGCTACGGGTGCTCTGTGTTCTGGGAAAAGTTGGGACACGAATATCTCGTGACACCACTCGCACAACTTCAGCGACAACTCGGACTCCGATTAATTAAAGGCTACCGTACGGTGTCTTTCGCCGCCGTCAACGTTATTGCAAACCTCATACCCATAGACCTGTATCTCAAGGGCCGGGCAGTCGAGTACTTCACGAAACACAACGTCGACAACGCGTTAACTGATGAGTACTTCGAAGGTTCAGACATAGACATCAGTCATGTTATGAGATCCATAGATGTTCGCCGACTACCACATCACGCCCTCCGACCACCCATTCCGGTGACTGAAGTTCTAACAACTGATAATACGGTTTATATGGCAATCAAGAAAACCGATTCAGCGGTTGGCGCCGCTCTCGCTATACGACATGGCAGTACAATACGTAATATCAAGAAATACAAGAACTACAGGTTCTGCACATACTTTCAAACCGAAATTTGGTTAGTGTGTCAGGCCTTTGACTACATGGTCCGCCGGTACCCGAATGTCTCAACAATAGTTGTTAACAGCCGTTTAGTACTACAAGCGCTAAATGACAACAACTCTAAACACCAGTTTGTATCAGAGGTTCATAGGATTTGTCGTGAACTTCAGACCAGTGGCCGACACATCAGTCTAAGACTCAAACACCTGACAGACAATGAAACAGTGAATTCGGTGAAACTGGAAGCCCTGGCGGCTGCCAATTCACATCTTAGTTACACACTGGATGCCATCCCCATGTGTTATGTTAAGAAACACATCCGAGAAGTTAATCTCCAGAAGTGGGACACACAGTGGCAAAAATCCACAACAAAGGGCAGACGGACTCACGAGTGGATTCCATCGATAGCACGCCGACAGGAAATACAGCAGCACTTCAGACCTGACTTCTATGTCACGCAAGCGATAACATCACATAACGGGACAGGTGTTTACCTAAAGTACTTCAAACTTCAGGTCAGCGATCAGTGCAACACATGTCAGGAGACGGACGATATAAAGCACCGGATGTTCAGTTGTACAAACTTCGAAGACGAGAGGGAGGACTTCAGGACGCATATCGTCACGAATGGCCATCAGTGGCCCCCAGAAGTGTCTCAACTTCTCGACAAACAGAACTTTGTTTTAAAAATTACTGTAAATTTCTATTTAATAATTAAGTCAATTAATGTTTTTATTACTATTTATTATTATTATAACTAATGCGAAACTTTTGTATATATTTATAAATTATTACTATTAATGATTCATATAATATTGTAATGAAACGGCCCGGCACTTCTATTTAAGTCTGAGGTATAGAGGTGCCGGGCCTAATGTAAATAAGTTCATTTTATATGTTTATTAATAAACATCCCTTCTTTAACCTAACCTAACCTAACCTAACCACCAGACATGGCGGAGGAGGGAGATTGCTCAGTCATAGCTGAGGCTAACTCCGCTATAAAATTGCTAAATATAGTGGTTAAAAAACATAATAATACTTCAAATGAAGTCAAGTTAGCAATAAAAGAGTGCAACGAGTCGCTAATAACTACAATTAAAAAGCGGTTCTGGACCATAATCCCGAATGCCAAAATCCCGAATGACCAAAATCCCGAATAACCAAAATCCCGAATCGACCAAAATCCCGAAT